>CAJVPY010002339.1:0-16446 GCA_910591965.1 Dentiscutata erythropus | reverse complement strand
TTAATAGCTTACCATAGTTTTAATAGATAACTATAGTTAACAATAGTTTTTACAGTTATCTATAGTTATCCTAGTTCAAGTTGTCAAACAGTTATCCGGATTGCCGATCATCATTACTAGACTAGACTGCTTATTTATTGTTATTAATTTAATGGGCTTAGCATCCTGACAAAGTTTTAGTTCATAATTTGATCAACTAAATTTTAGGGCCTGGTATAATGTGATAGCCTAGACTGCTTTTTTTTCTAACCAAACAAAAGTAAAGTAATAAATCACATTAAAGTTAGGATTAAGTATGGTAACTTGAGCACTTATAAAAATATCATAAGGAACATTTTAATTAGTTCACAGTAACTAGTTTCATAATTAAAATTTTGAGTTATTCCTGTATTTGTATAAAAGTGCTTTCATTTCGATTTTTATGCTACATCTGATCTGATCTGCTTGTAAACAGAGTCACAAGGCAGTACATTATTGCGAGTCACTGGACCTTCCATGTGACAAATAGGTCACAGAACTTGTTCATGACGAAATAGTATTTGAGTAACTTGATGATCTATTGTCTTCTTTGTCGTTTGAATTTTTTGCTCGACATTATGTTTAGCTACATCGCAAGAACAAGCCAGTATCTTCTTTTCCATCATTATTTTCTTATGAACAATAACTTGATTACTATTTAAATAATATAAACTATCATATAAACTATTATATTACTGTAAAACTTCAAGTAAAGACGTATACCTTAGCTCTATAGGGCTTCAAAAAAAAAAAAAAAAAAAAGTGTGCCCAAATTTGAATGTTATCTAAAGTGGCGAAATGGTAACTTTGATGGAAAATAGAGTGTTTAGATACTGCCATAGTCACAGCATCAGCATTCCCAAAGATAGGGAAAAGCGTTTGATTTGTATTTATAATTGGCAAATACAGTACATTCTATCGATAAAAACAATCTTGGATGGTGGTACATACCAATATGGCATTGGAACCAACATAGATAATGCAGAAGCATTCGAATAGTACTTTAGTCCCACTGAAGGGATGTTCATTGGACAATAGTCATTAAAGATGCTATTGAAATGGTGTAAAAAAAAAAAAAAAGGTAATTGCTACTGCAATAAATCACTTTGGATATTGCTATCAATGTGAAATTGGTGTTGAAAAGGATGAACAAAAGGCATTTGTTAGTTATCTAAATCTGCAGAGATAATGTATTATCTTGCAGATTGTTATAGAAATGGAATAGGAGTGGGAAAAGATGAACATAAGGCATTCATCAATTATCAAAAATCTGCAGAGTTGAGAAATACTCAAGCAATATATTATTTCGCAGCTTGTTATCAAAATGAAATAGGGTTGAAAAGGATGAACATTAGGCATTTGTTAATTGTCAAAAATCTGCTAATATGGAAAAGGCTGAAGCAATATATAGCCTTGGATATTGTTATCAGAATGAAAAAGGAGTTTAAAATGAACATAAGGCATTCGTTAATTCAAAAAATTTGCTGAGTTGGGATATGCTCAAGCAACAAGTCAAGTTGGAGATTGCTATCTTTATAGAATTGGGGTTAAAAAAAATAACTATAAAGCGTTTCTTTATTATCAAAAAGCTGATGGGAGAAACTAACAGAATGTCTCAACTTGGTTATTGTTATAAAAGCAGTTGATAGCAAATGAATTAAATATAATAACCTAGGATTGGAAGAGAGAAAGCATCTTCTGAAACACTATCAAGAGTGCCACAGTAATTCTTTGATTTTTCAGGCATTAGCAAATACACTCTGTAAAGCACCATACTAGTGCAGATGCATCCAGCAAGAACACTAATTACTAGCAAATACGTCTGCTTAAATATTACTAACTCCTGAAGCCTTTCACAGAAATAAATTTGGATTACAAAAGAAAAGCATCTTTTAAAAGGCACTTTGCAAAAAGGCGAGTAATAGTAAAAAAAAAAAAAAAAAAAAAAACAGTAATAGTGCAAATGCCTTAGGCCATACAAATTTAATAAATCGGTTTTCATAACCCGGCTGGGTCAAAATTTACAAAACCTTAGAAAAAAATTTTTAGTATATTTACTATCCAGGTGAGTTTTTTTAAAAATTATATAAAAAATTTTATATGTTTTTTATATATAAAATTTTTTGAAAATAAAATTAAAAGCCGGGTTGCCGGGTCACTTTTAAAATTTTATGTTATGAAAACCGAATTATTAAGTTTGTATGGCCTTATGTGAAAATTAGGCTTCGCAGCTATAGTAGCAGTGCGAGGACATGTGTTAGATTTGGCTTAATGGTTACAATAGTAATGCAATATTCTTATACGAAAATTGAGAAAAAAGAAAAAAAAAAAAAAAAAAAAAGTACTTACGCTAGTGCAGCTTTATATAGGGCAGTATATAGGTCGTGTTGTTTGTAGCTGGCTATGTGTGTTTGATAATCGATGTTATTGAAAAAAAAAAAAAAAGATTAGTAGCAGTATAAGGACCCTATGCAAAAGATTAGACAGTTATATGATAGAGAAATCTAGGCTTCACAGTTACAATAAAAATAGGCACTGAGGCTACAATAGCAAGAACTTTATAGGTAAAATTAGGCTTCTTTGCTGTAGTAGTAGTGCAATAATTTTATAATAGAGGAAATTCAGGATTTGAAATTGTGTAGTGTAAGAACTTTATGTAAAAAATTTAGGCTTCACTGCTGTAGCAGTAAAGACTTTATGTAAAAAAAAAAAAAAAATTAAATTAAACTCTGTGGCTGTAATAGCAGTGCAAGGACTTTATGTTAGAGAAATTTAGGCTTCGTGGTGCAACAATCTTATGATAAAGAAAATTTTAAGCTTCGAAGTAGCAGCGGTCTTATGTGGAAATCAGACTCTGCAGCTACAGCAGCAGTTGCAACAATCTTAGTTTGTAGACAACCTTAAATAAGGGTTAAAAGGAAGAGAAAAGCATTAACAAATGCACCTTGCAAACTTCATTCTGACTCTCTAAACCTTACTAGTAATAGGCTTGGTTTAGAAGAAGGGAAAGTATTAGCAGATAATCAGGTATCACAGGGACAAGATTTCTTTTAGTAAAATAGCTTTACTTTCGGTTAATCTTTTTAGATCGAAGGATAATTTTTATAGATAAGGGAACTTTATTTACTAGAGGACCAACTTCTACTATAAAAACTTTGAAGTTATAGAACTCTTGTAAGTTATTTTTATTTGATCAAAAAGGTCTGTTCTTTTATACTTTTCGACCTTTGCTGCATACATAAAGGTCGTGTACTATGCTAATATATTTTACAATACAATTTCTTTAAGATAACTATACTATGCGATTCAACTTTGAATTTGATTACTCCACCTCGTTCAAAATTGAATGATTGTTCAAAATTAAACGAGTGGTTTCGTACAAAATTGAATGGGTGGAGGGGGCTTGGTTAGTTCGTTCAAAATTGAACGAACACTATATATAAGTTCTATTTTTAGTATTGCTCTATTCCAACTTCGTAATAAAAGAAATAACAATAATAATATAAAATAAAAAAATAATAAAGAGAAAAAAAAAAAAAAATATTGCAAGGGTGTTTAGGATCCCCGGTCACAATTCCTCCCGGCTAATATGCGAGTACTATGAGCATTTAATACAACAATGCTTCGTATTCATCAACAGTTAGTTGATGAACTTTGCAGATGGTGGTCCAAGTGGTGACATAGAGATGATCTACCTCTAATGGTTCAAAAAGATGGTAGACTCTAATAGAGGCATCGAGGTAATGGCACAGAATCCTTCTATGTAGTTCAGTAACTTGATGCTTTCGTGCTTTGCTAACTAGTGCACCTAGGTAGAATGCATGAACTAAGCTTTCTACCCTTTTACTTTCTTCCAGGGCTAAACCAATTTCATTGCAGGCAGCAATGGCTTTTGTGAAGAATTCTTGGCCATCATAATAGGGACATGAAGTGGGCTCTACTGGCAAAATATTCATTGTGTTGAGATCGATGTGGATTTGAAGTGCTGCAGTGCTTAACATGTTTAATAATAATAATAATAATAATAAGAGGTTTGTTTGGTTTTTCTACTTTCGCTAAGGGCTATATCTTCCTGAATCCCACTTTTTTATAGATTTCGCTCTATATAAGTTTTCAATAGTGCCTTATTAATAGGCGCATCAAGGACTCTTCCGTCCATGTCATGTAGCTTGTACACCCCATTTGGGAGGATGGCATGCACATAGTATGGGCCTTCCACTTAGGTGCAAGCTTGTGGCTTCGAGTGCCCAATATTCAGGCATTTTGCATAAGGACCTGGTCTCCTATCGAGAAATCGGGTGTGGCTATGATGTGTCGATCATGCCACTTCTTCTGTTTTGCCTGTTTAACCTGTATTTGTCGTATTGCCTTCTCACGCAATTCTTGTAGATTACTATCAATTATGTACATTCTCTGGATGATCATTTCATTCAACAAGTCCAGGGATTCGCTGGGATGTATTGGAAGTTTGGCTTTTCTTTCATATACCAAAAAAAAGGGCGTCTTTTGCGTGGAGGCTTGTTTTGCGGTTCTGTACGCAAATAGTATAGGTGATATTAACAAGTGCCAATCCATGACATTAGTCATTAGTCATGAGATTGCACACAGAGCGTCTTATTGAAACGCTCTACAAGCCCATTGGTCTGTGGGTGGTATGGAGTCAAAAAATGGTGCTTGATTGTCAAAGCCACAAGTAGTTCGTCGATAAGACGATTCTGAAAATGAGAACCCCGGTCAGACACTATAGAATATGGGCACTCATGTCTGCATATGATTTTTTCGTAGATGAACTGGGCCACTTCTTCTGCATTATCTCGTGGAATAGCACGTGCTTCTGGCCACTTTGTTATATAGTCGGTGGCTACCACAATGTATCTGTTGGAACAGAGCATAATAGGTAATAGTCCGACTATATCAATATCTATTTTGTGGAAAGGTGCGTCAACAGGTATTGGATGCAGTTTTTTTCTTCCCATGTTGCTGGCATTTGTCACATGATTTTACATACTCCTATATGTCAGCATACATGCTGGGTCAATAATAATAGTCGTGGATTTTGTTAAACATAATGTCTCAGCCAAAATGAGCACCCAGTGGATGGTCATATGCTAAGATTAGTATTGACTCAATTTCCCCTTCTTGTAGTACTTTAAGCAGATTTTTCTTTCCGTTCTTTTTATATAGTATTCCATTTTGGACTTGGAACTTCTGACTTTGTTTTTCTAATTGCTTCCGTCGTGGCTCGTTGAAATGCTGCTGATATTGTCTATATAAAAGGTAGGTTTTTAAGGCAGCATATTGTTGTAGATTCATTATTGATTTATAGGTTTATTTTCTTATTTTCGATTGTTTGTTGCCAGGATACCGATGACCTGGACTGGATTTTTATTTTACGTCAGGTTTGTAGATCAATTGAAGCTATTTATTTTTCTAATCGTTTGGTCTTCTTCAGTTTTAAACAATTAGTCTTGCCAATATATTTTGCTAACTAATCCTTCGTTTTCGAATATTGTCCTTTCTAGTGTCTGGTAAATTACCTAATTCTGTTTTGATAACAATGTCCAACCTTAAGGACATTCTTTTCGATAGTCGATTTCGAAGTACTTTCGCTTTTCGTCTAGTAAGTTCATGGAGGGTTTTTCACCAAAATTGGGTTAATTGTCTATCTTGGTAGCTTTTAGCATTGTATGCCCAGGTTAATTCTCTGGGCCCTTTTAGATATTCTGCCAAAACTCTGTCTTTGTAGTCTTTACTTCGTTTTGATAGCAGTACCAATTCTCTATTGGTGTGCTTAGATTTCTTAATACATGCATATGTAATAGTCATGCGCTCTTGTCTTAAAGCAGTGGATGTCTTTCCGAGAATTTTGCTTTTGTGCATTGTGATATGGATTTTTTGATGCTTCTAAAACCTTTTTTTTTGGGTCTCGGGGTCCTTAGTAAATGAAACGTAGGCTTAACTTGAATAGGGCCCCAACTCGCCCTACCCTATCCTGACCAACCATGCTCTATTGTCATGTCTGCATATGGGTAACAAATAATACTAATAATTGACTTAAAAAAAATTAATAAAAATAAAAAAAAAGAAAGATTTTTTTTTTTTTTTATGTATATATATTTAATGCCTAATGTTTTTCTTTAGCGATAGTTCTACTTTTTGAATTTCTTTCTGTCACAGTTTATTTTTCTGGCCCTTAATTAATTCTTTGAAAGGTGAATCTTCACCTTCATAGGGAATCGTAAAACTCTTAGTCGATATAAGTATCGAGTTGTGTTTGCTCCAATTCTTCCCAATCAAAGTCTTTATTGGGGTCCATTTTACTTTTGTCAATATTTCACCAATGTTGATCAGGATTTAGATAAATATTATCATAATTATACTTTATGTCTTTATAAAAGTTACTTTCAACTTCCAATCCTTCGGTTACCTCTCCCCACTGAGGCATATCGATTAAGTAAGTCTCATCGATATCCATGGGTTGGACTTCACTATTGAAGGTGCTGTTACTTAGGGGTTCTTTGTAATACCCATGGATTGTGGACCATGTTATTACTCTTTCTGATTTCAAGGCCAGTTCATATAAAAGATCTTGATAGTACCTTTCATGTTCTTGGTTGTGGGTAAGTTCTTCTTTCCAATCATATTTTTGACTTTCATTTTCAACTTCACTCATTTTGTCAGTATAGTCTTCCCAATCAGTTTCATTATTCCAACTGCTTGAGTCTCCCATTCTATCAGATTCTTCAGAAGAATATTCTTCCACTATTACTTTAAGATTTCCACTTCTGCTTCAGCTACTTGAGCTTTGGTAAGTTCTGATTTGGATTCAGAGATACCATCAGCATTCTCTATATCAGCTGTCTTTTTACAACAGCTAGGGCCTTATTCGGGTTGGGTGATTCTTCTTTTATCATCCTAGATAATATATCTGCATTATTATGTTTACATCCTGCTCAATGAATTATCTTATAATTATAGGGTTGTAGCCGTAAAATCTATCAAGCCCTTTGACCTTTTGGTTCAGTAGTTTGGAGCCACTTGAGAGCGGTGTGGTCAGTTACAATCACAAATAATTTGTAGTCTATGTAGTGATAGAAGTATTCTATGCCCCAAATTACGGCGTAGCATTCTAATTTAGTAGCTGCATAGTTTCTTTCTGCTCTGGTAAGGCCTTTGCTAGCATAGACTATAATGTACTCCTTTCCATCTTTGTCCTTTTAGGATAATACAGCTTCTAGCCTAGTGCCGAAGGCGTTAGTATGGGGTAAAAAGTTCTAGAGAAATCTGGATACCTTAGCACTGGAGCAATAATTAGATGTGTTTTCAGTATTTGAAAGGCTTTTTCTTGAGATTCCCCCTACTCATATTTTTCTCCTTTTTCTAACAACTTGTGTAGGGGCTTGGCTGTAGCAGTGAATCCTTAAATAAACCGCCTATAGTATGAAGCGAGGCCTATAAATCCTCGGAACTACCTTAGGTTTGTTGAAGTGGGAAATTCTTTAACCTTTTCTATCTTTGCTAGGTCAGGCCTAATTCTGTCACAGCCTACTACGTGCCCTAAGAATTGTATGTTATGCTTAAATAACTCATATTAAATCTCAACCCTGCGGTTTTGATTTTTTTAAATACTTTTTGCAGATGATTTAGGTGGTCTGTGTAAGTTCTTGAATAAATTATAATATCATTCAAGTATACTGCCATGAATTGACCCAGTAATTCATGTAGGATATGGTTTATAGTACGCTAGAAGGTTGTCAGGGCATTGCTTAATCCAAATGGCATTACCTGGAAAGCATAAACCCCTTGCTTGGTAATGAAGGCAGTTTTCTTTTGGTCCTCTGGCTTTATACCAATTTGCCAGTAACCACTAGCAAGGTTAAGACTTAAAAACCATTCGACTTTACTGAACATCTCAAGCAATTCATCGATTTGGAGTAAAGGGTAAGCGTCACTCTTGGTCACAGCGTTTAATTTACAGTAATCCACACATAATCTAAACTTTTCATTTTTCTTAGGGACAATCACAACCAGGGATGTCCAGGAACTTTTCAATTCATACACAGTGGCTCTCGATATAACGGACCATCGATATAACAGATATTGCTTAGTGCGAAGATTTATAATGGAACCAAATGGGATCTTTGCTAGGAAAATCACCCTTCGGGATTTTCCGATCGGGCTAATTCTGAAAGGTTTAGACCAGAATACCAGTTCTTGTTCATATGTAAATCACCTTTTGCTATATTTATCCGATAGTTTATTAAATAAACTGTCGAATCAGTAAAGTAAAAAGATGGTTTACATATGAATAAGAACCGCTAAATTTTTCCGAATTAGCCCGATCGGAAAATCCCGAAGGGTGATTTTCCTAGCAAAGATCCCATATCAAGAAGCAGTCCAGTTGTCAAAGTATTGTTGAATATAAGATTTGATAGTTGGAAAATTACTAATAATATCATTGTCTAATCTGATATTGTTAAATTTCGGAGGTGGCTGATACTTTGAGGACTACCCCAACCTGGTTACCCAGGTTGTTTAATGTCATATCCTCTGATCTTGGACATGTAGAAGACTAGTTTGTGTTTGTGTTTACAAATGTTTTGGGTAAAGTACATATTACTATATACAGTTAATGATATTAGACTATATAATCCTACTATTTATATGTCTAGCCTAACCCTTATATGGATTTATCTTGTGTTTATACCGACTAAACCGGTTTGTATTCCTTCAATCCTTACTTCGAACTATTTTTTAAGGGGCCCCAACCCTCTATTCTTTATCCTTTTCCGAATTGAACACCATATTTGGGATTTGCAAGTAGTTCTTCCTAATCTGGTTAGTCCGGAGGTCTTGATGCTTGTATCACTTCTATATCAGGGTCTACCATAGAGGCTTATTTTGTGTTTGCGCCGACATGCACCGGTTTGCATTTCTTCATCCAGGTTTTTCCCAAATGAACACTCTACTATAGATCTTGTTACACCGCAGTACTCCCAGGAGCAGTACCCCTGGTCTGTGCCCTTTCGGTTACAGCATACGATGCTACTACAGATTAAGTTAACATATCCAGAAAGGATATACAAGGAGTAGTTTTCAAATTTTCATCACTAGTAGGATTCGAACCCTAGACCTTGCTACTTGGGGGGTGACAACTCTACCACTCCACTATGTCGCCACACCCATTTTTATTTATTTATTTATTTATATTAAGTTTTAACTTTTAATTTTTACTTTTTTTTTTTTTAGAATAAAAAAGATGCTTGCATCTCTTTTGCAAACTCACAAGCTGAGTCTTTAGATTCGATAAATGTTGACGACCTTTATGAAAACTTACCTAACTCCAACTCTGAAAACTATCTAAGCGATAACAGCGTTGAAAACAATAATAGTGATGACATGAAAATATGCAGTTTTTTAACATGTTAGTTAATAAAATTTGTTGTTTAACACAAGCAAACGTTGTTTTGAAACATGTTGATTAACAAAATTTGTTGCTTAATGTGTTGGTATGTTAATTTTTCAACACGTTAAGCTATGAAGGGTTCGTTTTCCTACACTTTTGAGTATTAACTAATGCTGTACGTTAGTTAATATTTATTAAATGCTTTTAAAACTTCCTGGCTAGTAGCCAGGCACCATGAGCAAGGAACCGACTTTGCCACAACGCAAATCCTAGTTAACCCTTCGGATCTAAGAGTTATGAGAAACAAATCAAATAGCTAATGAAGCAGATAGAGCAGATGAGCCTCAACTATGCTACTATCGCTTTGGCTCTACTGGCCCAAGTAGAAAAAAATGATACATATAAACAAACTCCATCTTCTTAGAAGAAAAAGAAGAATATTACTTGTTTTAGGTGTGGCGAAGTTGGACACTTTACAAACAAGTGTATGTCGAAAAAGCCAAAAGAAATGGCCTACCAAATATTAAAGAAGCCTAATAATGACAACAATAATAAAAACATTAATCTCATAGACCTAGTAACAGATAATGAGGTGGAATAAATTTATATACATCGCTCTCAACCTTACAGTACAAATAAGAAAAAGCAAAAAGAAAAACAAAAACAAGCTAAAGCTCAAAAGGAACAGAGCTTACTAATTAAAGCATCTACGGACCCAGTGCAAGAAATAGAAGACCCAATAGAGTTTGAAGATACTTCGGTGAAAAGTTGTGAAGAAAAGATTACCTTCAGTAATCAACAAACTCAAGCCATATGATATAGCAGAAGACTTATTGTCTATACCTGCGCAGGCTACAATAGGGCAGTTATTACAATACCCTAATCAAAAATGAAACTTAGCTAGGATACTTAGACGAAAAAGGCACTAAACACAGAAGCTAACTTGATCAACGCCGAAGACAATTGGAAGACTATAGCCATGAGGTGCTACATTCGGATTAAAAAGAACCCTGTAGTAGCTATTCTAGACTTGGGTGCTGCTATAAGCATTATTACCCGAAAATTAATAAAAAAGTTAGGGTTAGAAATAGACAAACCCTCTAAGACTATTGTTATAACAGCCAATGGGAACCAAACAAAGGCTTTAGAGATCGTTAGTAAGGTTAAAATAGTCCTTCAGGATTTACTTATACCTATAGACCTACAAGTAATCGACTCTCAAGAAAAGACCTTACTCCTGGAGACTGACTGGTTCGATAAGTCCCATGCAAAATTAGACTTTGACAATAATACTTTGTATGTAAAATACCTGGGTAAGCAGGTAACAGTGAATGCAACCCATATTAGTAGCAATAGCTACCATCAAGAACTGGAAGAGTTCACTGATGAAAAAGACTGGATAGATAAACTAAAACAAGACAAAGATGTTCATCAAGCCTTCTATAGTGATCTATCCTCTAAAGAAGAAGAAGACCTGTATTTTAATCTGTGAACAGAGGATAATCCGGCAGTATACTTAACAGAAACGGAAACAAACCTACAAAAAAAGGATACAAGAGTGTTTGAGGTTAACCTAAATCTAAATAACCAACAACTGCAGCAAGCAGAAGACCTATTGATAAAGAATGCGAAAGTTTTTGCAGAGAAAATCAGTAAGGATAGGCAAACAGTAGGTCTAGGACAAACCAATCTAGTATGCTACGAAATAGAAACAGGTGAAACAAAGCCGATAAAGCAACACCCATACACAGTGGCACATGACGAACAAGAATTTCTTAAGGATGAAATTCTGGCTATGGAAAAACAAAGTATTATCTTTCTAATTAAAAGCCCCTGGATGCCCCCAGTGGTCCTAGTGCCAAAGAAAAATGGTAAGAAAAGAATATATATAGATTACTGGAAATTGAACATGGTAATGGAAAAAGACATATATCTCTTACCTAAAATAAACAAAGTCCTATCGGAATTTGAAAGTGCCAAGTGGTTTACTAGCTTGGACTTGGCTAGTGGATACTGGCAGGTGGCCATTAGAGAAGAAGACAAGAAGAAAACGGTGTTTATAACCAAGTTTGGCACTTACACATTCAATGTAATGCCATTTGGCTTATGTAACACATCCTCGACTTTTCAAAGACCTACTTGACCCTTTTATCAATAAATTCATTGTTGTTTATCTATATAACATTGTTATTTACTTAAAGACGTTCCAAGAACACGTGGAATATCTGCAACAAGTCTTCGAAAAAATTAGGCAGGCTAAGTTAAAGTGTAACTTGAAAAAATATTTATTTTTCCTAAACAAAATAAAATTTTTGGGTCACATAGTTAGTAACCAGAGAATTTATCTGAACAAGAAAAAACTGAATAAAATAAAAAACTTTTCTAGGCCAACGTCTTGAAGCAAGTAAGATCGTTTTTAGAACTTGCATCATATTATCAAAGGTTCATCAAAGGGTTTTCAAAAATAGCCAAACCCTTGAATAAGTTACTAAACAGAGATGAACCTTATTGTTGGACTAAAGACAGAGACAAAGCTTTTCAAACATTAAAAAATTGTTTGATTACCTCTCTAATTTTAAGGTATCCAGACTACAACTGGCCTTTTTATCTACATATGGACGTATTCACATCAGGATTAGGAGCCGTTTTAGCCCAGTTAGATAAAAATCAAAGAGAATATGTAGTTGCTTACACCAGTAGGAGCATAAGCAAAACTGAAAAAAACTATCCAATTCCAGAATTGGAATGTTTGGCTGTCATATGGGCAGTTGAACATTTTCATCAGTGCCTTGGAGCCAAACCCTTTTATCTTATAATGGACCACTCGGCCCTGCAGTGGTTAAGAACTTCCGAACTTAAAGAAAAATGTACTAGGTGAATTATGTGACTGAAACCGTATAATTTTAAGATTATACATTGTCTCAGCTAAAAGCATAGCAACGCCGACGCTCTATCAAGGATGTATACTTAAGAAAAAGAAGACTAGCAAGAAGTATACATAATAGAAATGGAAGACAATAATTCAGTAAAAAGCGAAATAACAGTGAAATTTGTGGAAAACTGTTTTATACCCACCGATGATGAAAGTGAAGTTTCTTCACAAGAATCGAAATCACCAGGGTTAATTGCTCAGACTAATAGAAGTACAGTTAAAGAAAATCGCCGGGAAGTGATAAAAAAAACCCTAAGCTATAACCTACCTAGAGGTTTGACAGAGTACCTCCATCCATATGAGGATGTTAAGTTTACTCAGAAGGGAATCTATTACAATCAACAACATTGTATATGGTATTATATTGAGCACATTAGTAATCGTTTGAAGCAAAAAACCAAAAAAAAGCACCTAACAAGGAACTGGAAAGGGCCAACAGCCCAATGTTGGTGTGATAATAAGTTATACTCACCATCAGATGAGTGTAGCAAGTGTTATAGTGATCTAAAGTTATGGATCACTTTAAAAAAATACTCTATTGATAAAATTGCCAAATGTTACTGGGCAACTTCAGATGATGAAGAATTAGAGAATTACTATCACAAAAACAATTATATATGGAGTGATGATGAATCAATGAGCAACTTTACCTGCAACACTTTTAATCTTATTGATGATTCCCTTATAGAGCAATGGGAAAGTGAAAGTGTTAGTGAAAATCTTCTGCTAGACTTTACTGATGAAGAAAGAGAAGGAAACACAATACCATTTCCAACAGAAGACTTAAATAATTTCTCTTGGTGGTTAGAATTATTAGAAAAACTATCCAAACATTATTATAAAAAATTTAATAATTTTTCAAAACTTATCTCTGTAACTCCATTTGGTGGGAGGCTGCCAATCCAGTTAAGTACTTTTAGAGGTACAACTCAAACAACAAATATCCGTACACAAAAGAAGAAAAACTTTGCAAGTTGGTCCCTGCAACCATCATCACAACTTCCTGAAAATTATAAGATAGAAGTAAGACATCAAAATACAATATAAATAAACAATCAACATTATTTATAAATATTTTTTTTTAAAAAAAAAATAGATTCAACAAAATACCAACAAATAAAGCAGTTTTTGAAAACTGTACAGTATCCACACCAATTAAATAGTCAGGAGAAAAGACAATTAGAAGTACAAAGCAAGTTTTACATCTTATATAACCACCTACTTTATAAAAAAGATCGAAAAAGATGGACAAAGAATCAAATGTTAAGAGTAATACAACAACATGAAGTGAAATTGATTTTATACATTACCTACACGCATTTGTTAGAAGCCTATTTCAGAATGGAAAAGACATTAAAGAAGATAAAGAGTTAATATTACTGACCTCAGATGTATAACTCAATAAAAGAATACATCAAGACCTGTGATGTATGTCAATAATGCAGAAAATATCAAATTTGTGGCTTCTTGCAACCCATACCCATTGAAGCACCCTTTTACAAAATTGGCCTTGATTTTGTGGGACCACTGAACCTAACCACAAAAGGAATTATTGTGGCAGTTAATTATATGACCAAATAGCCTGAAGCAAAAGCAGTGCCTGCCGCTAATGCTCAACAGACCGCATGATTCATCTTTGATGAAATCATATGCAGATATGGATGTCTTGTCTACTTGATATCTGATAGAGGTCTACATTTTAACAATGAAGTGATAAGATTTCTGGTTAGTAACTTTGAAATCAAACACTTAATGTCAACTCCATACCACCTACAAATAAATGGGTTAGTCGAAAGATATAACCATACCTTATATGAGTCTTTGGTGAAATTGATCAAACAAGAGCAAGAGTGGGATACCCTTATACCTTCAGTACTCTATGCCTATAGAACTAGTAAGCAGTTCACAACGACGAAATTCATGCCTTTCTATCTAACATATGGGAGAAAAGCCCGATTCCTGAACTTCCAGGAAGAAAATGACACCCAAGAAAATATGGTCGATCGATTAACCACGATCGTTAATGACCTAGCTACTAAAAGAGAGATTGCGAAAAGTAATGTTAGAAAAGCCCAAAATAGGCAAAAGTTTTACTGAGACAAAAGACTTAAACAAGTACTAAGAATCTTCCAGAATAGAGATAAGGTACTTTCAGTGTTGTTAATGAACAGCTTTTAGCAGTAGTTTGGACAATTTTGGACAATTAAATAAAGTCAAATTACTTAAAATTTTATTAAGATAATCTATTTTAATTTTGACTGGAATGTGTTTAGCACCCCCAAAAATATATAATTATATATTTTTTTAGACAAATTTACTAATTATTAAAGCCTGCATAAGCTTTGGACACTTGGACATTATGGACATAGACAAGGTCTTGGACAGCCAAAATGTACAACACTAGGTACTTTTATTTGACACCGCTCAGATTGGACGTCATACTGGAAAATTCTTACCTAGGTGGCTTGGACCTTTTGTCATACATAATTGTGTTGCACAAAATTGTACCGATTATGTACGTTACAAGGTCAGATTCTTGACATGCCACAGAATACACTTCTCCTTAAGCGATATTATGAAAGGTATATTTAATGCAGATGTATTAAATTAGCAAATTCAAAAAAAAGCATTGCAGAAAATTACTGCAATTGCTCTTTTTGAAAGTATTTGCTACAGGTCATTGGCCTTATATGCCAAAATTTGGATTGGTATCATCAGCTGATGCTGGTGATGCTAATGGTGTATTTATAGAGGTAGCTGTTAACTACAACCAAGAAGAATTATTATAGTATTTTGACTTACAGAGCTCATCATTAGTTGAAAAGAAATTGTTACATTAGAAAGTCAGGTCCCCTTTTAGTACCCAGATGCCGCAGTGATGCATGCTATAAAGGTGCATGATTTGCACAACAATGTAAAGGTAAAGGTGCAAAATATATCACGTCTCTTAATTATCAGCGAAATTAATCAAGTGGTTCGCTTAGAAGCAAGTTGATATTAAAAGATGTATTAGCTTAAAATTGAAAAGAACCAATGAAAAGAATGGAGTAGAAATAGATACTTCCCGCAAAATATATATAAAAGGCCCTTACTTTCGCTTTACTTTAGCTTAGAACTCCTTAGTATAGAATTCTCACCCATAGAAATAGTTATTTTTCTTATTTTTTTTATATTTGTTAGTTATTTTATCAGTTAGATAAAATAACCATGTCTTCATACACATTAAATTCCTTCTATATTTTTAAATAAAAACCTTTTGAACATTATCACGTGACCATGTAACTTAATGTCTATTGTTAACCGAATTGTTAGAAAACATACAATACAACCTAATATATCCTCATATATATTAGCAGTTGTGCCTCTTTCAAATAAAAGCCTTAGACAAATCATCATTAATAAGTCATAGAATTGACTTAAACCTTTACTATTTATCTTCCACATCATTTGGTTGTAGTTTTGTATATCGCAATATCCCCACTCTTTGAAATATCCAAAGAGGTTAGTTTGGGCATAACACTGGATGTAAAAATAATTTGATATTTAAATAATCCCAAATCTAAATGATGCATTCTATCAATTACTGTCGCTTCATATATATTTAAATTCCTAAAATTAATTTAAATTTAAAGTTTAATAATCTATTGCAAAGTAATTTTAATTAATTTGAATTATTTTAAAATATTTCGCAATGTTGTGAACTAAACAACATATATTAATTTAATTGTTAATATATTTAATAAATATTGAATTATTTTAAAATAATTTGCAACAATTTGAAGTATTTAAATGTAAAAATTTTAATAACTTACTCAAAGTTCCAAAAAAAATTTGGTATAAATTCTATACATACTAAATTTTCTTCACCATTATTAAGATAGTTTCGCATATTTTCATGATTTCTAAGCACCAAAGAATAGTCTGTTTGTGCTAATTTTTCTTTTTCTATCAAACAGAAGTAGCAAGGATGATTTGATTGTGCTGACTTATAAGTCAAACAAAATGTTGCAGCTTCTGGCCAATCTGCAATTATTGTTGAAACTTTTGGAATAAACCAGACTATTTTGTTATTGATTAGCAAATTTATACC
>CAJVPY010002338.1:0-16455 GCA_910591965.1 Dentiscutata erythropus | reverse complement strand
ATTTCCGTAGTAAATCACCAAAAATGAGACAAAACAAAAAGCTGCTCGATACGTAAGTATCGAAGCAGCTTTTGTCTATCTTCCCATCTTCCCCGAATCATCACGAGACCAACATGTGATACAGTCAGACCTCTCTAAATGCATATCGTCGGGACCAGCTCTAGCACGTGCATTTAGAGAGGTATTGCATTTAGGGAGGTATAAATCTATAGATATAATATTAGTTGGGCCCAAAAGAAGACGTGCATTTAGAAAGGTGCTGCATTTAGGGAGGGTGCATTTAGGGGGTCTGACTGTATCTCCAAATATGTTCGGTCTAATGGTAAGTAATCCTTACGTTGAGATGAGGTAATGGGAAAGTTTGAATAATTAGTTGTGTTAAAACGAAATTATAAGATATTTAAACCTAATTTTTTTATAAAAAAATTCTTTATTTTTATTTATTAAAATTAATAATAGCAGAAATAACAAAAATTAAATTAAGAAACCATCCTCTGCGACCTAATTAAAATGCTCTTCCTAACCTTAACCCAGCCCCAAACTACAATGTTGAATTCTCAGTAAAAATTACAGAGAGAAACAATTTTTGTAGATGCATTACCTAAAAAGTTAAGCAATGCTGATCTCAACATTGACCTAAAAGAATCAAAAGAATGCAAAGAAAGCATCACCAAAATGATGAAGAGACCACTAAAAGAACAACTAAAGAGCCACAAAGAAGTAACAAAAGAATACCAGAAAAGCACCAAAAAAATGACAAAAAATCCTGAAAAACAATGAAAGTAGTATTAAAAAGAATGAACCATTGAAAAAATAACCAAGAAACCACTAAAAGAACAATGAAGAACAACAAAAAAACTCCAAAAGAACAATGATAGAGCCACAAAGAAGTAACAAATAAGCATTAAAAAACTATCAAAAAAAGAATGGGAAATAAGCACCAAAAATAATACAAAAAAAATTGATTGCTAGAGTCTTACAGGTAGACCGGAAAAATTTGGTTTGGAAATCATAAAAATTTATTTGGATACTGGCCCAATATTTGGATAAAATTTGGATAAAAATTTCAAATATTTGGAATTATTTGGATTATTTTTTTGTTAAAAAAATTTATTATTAACTAATTAAATAGCAAAATTTATTAGTTACATTAATTGAAATATAATATATTTAACATTTTCAATGATTCTTCACTTAAATTTTGTCTATTATTTTCTAAAAGATTATTGTACACAGAAAAACTTCTTTTTATAACACAAGAAGAAATAGATAACCAAATGTAAACTAATACTATATTACTTAAAAGAGGGAGTAAAATAGATATCTTATTTCAAAATTTACCTAAATGATTAAAATCAATTAAAGCTAAATCAATATTACAATAAAGAGCTTATTCTTGCAACAAAGCATTAGAAGAATATTTTAATTTGGAAATTTGAATTGAATAATTTTGAATATTACAATTAAAAATTGCCAACTTAATAAATCAGATGTCAAAAACTTGTATAGCAATAAAAAGAGAATAGAAAGAATACTGCAAAAAGTAATCATTAAACTTTGAATATGTGGCAGCAAAAGCTTGTTAAAATACATTATTAAAAGTAAGCAGGTCTGATCCAAGATTCATAATACAGAAGTTAATATTATCACCAAAATCCATGTTAAATTTTTCATGGATTTTCTTTAATATAGCTGAGCAATATAGAAATATTATAAAATCATAATATAAAAAAACCTTAACCCTAACCCTAGAGCTAACTATAAACTTTACTATAACTCTTAACTAACTCTAACTGATTTCAAATTTGTTTAAATTAGTTCAAATACTATGTTTATATATTATAATCTTATAATAATTCTATATTGCCTAGTTATACTAAAGATCAACCTTTTCTATTTTGCAAATAAATTTCAAGTTGTTGAATTCTATTTTCAACAAATAGAATTACAGGCTCATTTTCTTGCTAAAAAAATTAAGATCAGAAATAAACTTTTTAGCATAATGCCGAATAAAAGTCAAGTAAATATGCACTCACCTATTTTCTTCAAAGTTGTTAAAAATATCTATTATTTTTTTAACAGCTTCAAATTGTTCAAGTTTTAACTCTTCCTTGTAAAATCCTTTAATGTTTTTTAAATAGTTACAAATGTAAAACACCATTCAAAACTATGTATTTTAATAGGTAGTAACAAGTAATAGTATAAACTTTAATGATGGGTTTGATTGTTGATTAACCTATATTATATTAGATAACACATATATCAAGACTTGCAAGCTTTAGAGTGTATGAATGTTTATTTAATATTTGCAACTAAAATTTTGACAACATCAAAGTGAAAAATTAACAACCATGTTCACTAAAATAACAAATTTATTAATTTTAACTATTACAGTAAATTTTTTTTTATTACTTCGGCAAGTTTAGACGTGACTTGGTCCAGCTATCTTTATAGTTGACATGTATCCACCTGGGATCCATTGCCCGCTATTTTTCCGGTTCCCTCATTGGGGCCTAGATCCGACCACCTGCACGACACTCCAGAGAGGTCGAAACACCTTAATATTAGACTGGGATTTCACTAGCCAATCCGGTAGTGCCACGAGTTCTTGTAGTATCTTCTCAGACTTTGGCCTCACAGTACGTCTCATGACTTCGGTTATTCCAAATCGGGGTTCTAACACGGCTTGCTTCACAGCCACAACTTCTTGGAATAACTATTCCCCGAATACGTTCATCCGTAGATGTCCTGAGTTCTCTGTACCCCGCGGTGTTTCACTTCCATATTTGGGTTTTTATTATTTCGCCGCTGGGAGGAATTGAACCGGCAACCGTCCAATTTGCAACCTGGGAGCATAACTGCTATGCTATCGACCCGCAGATTATTATAGTAAATAATAATTCCATAAAAAATATTGTTATTATTATTTGCCCAATTAAATTTACAATGTGAACAGAAAGTATTATGTTTTAATTGCTGCATTACAGGATTTAAGACTTTACAAAAGCACTTCTTCATGTAAGAAGTGAAATTGGAAGCAATTAATTTTGGTAAATTAAAAGAAATTTTTCACTCTGTTAACAACTACAAAATTAGTTCACCTATCGTTGAAAAGTTTACAGCTTCTAAAAAATTAACTGATACAAGCTTTGTAGTTTCATAATAAGCAAACAATATTTTTTTTTTTTTTTTTTTTTTAAATGTCAACGGGTCTCGCCGTGACTAATTTTATTTATTAATATTTATAAGAACTATAAATGCATAAATTTCAAAAAGAAGTCCGACATTACACGGTTCCATATCGCGGTGCGAAACCTAACTCAGGCCTATGAGCAACTCCGTCCTATCCAGATCACGGATGACTGGAATTATTCAAAAAAAATAATTCTATAAAAAACGAAAACGAACTATAACTAAAAAAGGGGAAATGAGCAAAAGAGGGAAAAGGGAAAAGAGAAAATAAAAAAAAACCCCCAAAAAAAGAAAAAACAGGGAAAAATAAAAAAATTTTTATAGAACTAGGATAAAGTGTAAAGAGAGATTTCACCTCTCTATCTAATGAGAATGCACTATTATAACCTGTGCAAGGCTAAAAAATTATATAACAAATACAACGATTGTATATCTCTACTGTAAAGCTTTGCCTTAGCATAAAAAAGTTCTTCCGACTTATAACTATTTTCGAATATCTCTTTAACCGGAGGTCCTGATCCAACTTCCCCGGAGTAGCACCATATTTATAAACAGACACGTCACGTGGTTGCATTCTACTGAGTCCATCCGAATTTGGAAAGTAAACACTGCCGATCTTTTGGAGGGGGTAAGCCAAATCCCCACTTTTTGTAAAAAATTTTGGAAGACCGACGGGAGGGTGAGAAAAGGTAAAAAAGGTACCACTTAACCAAGTAAAGGAGTGAGGCTTCAAAAAAAATGAAAGTTTTGTTGTTTCCCCTGTGTTCTTCTTCGAAGTAACAGCTAGATAGCTTCGTCGACGGAGATGGGGCCGACCCCAAACACCACCAAGATTTTTCATACAAGGGCACCACTTGCCAGTTATCTTGTATAATAACGCTCTTGGCTTGCATGCCAAATGTCTCTTAGAGGAGTCCCAAAAGCCAAACGTTGACCTCTTGACAAACCACTTCATAGCCATGTCTCTCCAACAAAAATTTTGTTTTTTTTTAATTAGTCAGATTTTTGGTTTAAATGATCGTTGGGAAGAGTGATAATGTATATGAAAATTAAATTATTAATTTTACAAGATTATAACTAAATATAACTCAAATTTTTATTTTAGTTTAGAAATAGGGAGTATAAGCATAATAAAATTTTTTGTAATTGCAAATTTACAAAAAAAAAAAATTTTAGCAGGCAAATTTGGCCGCTGGATGGTTTAAGGGATAAAAGATTAATTATTTCGAACAAAATATATGTCACTAATTTTATTCGAAATCAGAAATCTGGTCATTAATTATGACTCACCTTAATAAACTTTTTATATTATAGAGTTTAATGAGCTTTAAAAAATAGAAAAAAGTTTATTCAAATTAAAACATTGGATGGCTAGTAAATTTATACTTTAATAGCAGAGGTCTTTTCGATTTTTAACCTTGTTTAGTGCTTTGGGATGAGTCGAGGGCGCTTCGAGTGTAGCCCGCGAATACAAAATAAAATTTCCAATTAACTTATAGAACATAATTAGAAATTTTGTGTTCGTAAAGCAGGAGGATGCTCTCCTCATGTAAATCCGGGCTACACTCGACGCACTAAAACGAGGTAGGACGGCTATTAAAAATCGAAAAAGATCTCCATTTTATTCGGGCTGTCTTATTAATATTTTGCGAATAAGGATAGCCTCAGTGGAGGTCTTTTTCGATTTTTAACGGCTATCCTACCTTGTTTAGTGCGTCGAGTGTAACCCGGGTTTGCATGAGAGAGCATCTTCCTGCGTTGCGAATACAAAGTAAAATTTCCAATTGTATATTGTATAATATAATTAGAAATTTTCTTTATATTCGCAACGCAGGAAGATGCTCTCCTCATGCAAACCCGGGTTACACTCGATGCACTAAACAAGGTAGGGCGCTGTTAAAAATCGAAAAAGACCTCTGCTAGAGCCTCTGTTTAGAAAATACTATGATATTCAAAGAGAATCTAAAGTAACACTAGCGATATCACGAAAACAATCAAACTAAATTCGATAAAATAGGTCTTATTTTATTCCATATAATAATAAACGTATAGGATTAAAGTAACAATTCCGATCGAATTTGGTTATGTGGTTGTCGTAATATCACTAGTGTTATTTTAGATGCTAGAACAGTTGAACATTCTGAATTATTGACAAATGAACGTACTACGTCCCCTTTTGCCCAGGCTTGCATAATCAGTACACAAGCTGATTAGGATTGTTATTCAGAATTACATATTTGGTAATTTTATAAGGACTATGCACACCCAAGCACTTTCGACACATCAATGCAAAATTACTGTTAAACACTGCCCGTGCCACATAAGTACTATATAACAAACTAAATACATAATGATTTAAATCAGTGTCCTCCCAAAGTTCTTGATGTGGCTGTTGAGTATGTAATCTGAATTGTTTTCGGTAAGATTCGTTATAAAATCGACTGTATTCCATTCCAGAGATAGGGATCAAGAACTAAACAGATAGATTTTCAGGATAATTACGTGTCCGGCGTAGAAGTACTCTAAATTAGGAATAGAGTTTGTATCGAGCAAATTATTATATATTTTCGATCAAATTTTAAATATAATGCAAAATGATGCCATGTGAGAATTGGAGTTTTAAGGATTTTACCAATTTCAAATAGATAACCAATCGAAATATGATTAATAGACAATCTAGAATTTCAGAAATTCTCTTGATAATCATTACAAAAATTGTAGGGTCACATCTTTTTGCAAAGCGCTATAATCTAACCGTATTAATCGTTTAATTTTAGCCAGTATTAATATAATTTCTGATCCATGACCAACATATATAATTCAGCTGGTTCCAATACTTAAATCTAGTGATATTAAAATAAAATATTTGCTTAGTTTATATATACAGTATATATATATATATATAATAATTTATGCTATGATCGCTATATACTATAATTTATTAGGCTTGATATACAGTATATTGAAATATTTAATATAAACCGTAATCGTTTGCAGAAACGATTATCATGGATCTCTAAATCAGGGTTGTAAAATTTTTGATTTTCAAGCCTTTTTTGACATGTCCAACGTTAGAGTCCAAGAATGCCAAGCATGTTTACACTTATACGTAAAGCTCAAAAAAATTATATAAAGGCACATAGTTATATACGTATATAAAATTAGATACTAACATTTTTAGTTAATGAATGAATGAATCAAATCAGCCAAACTGTATAAATTCAACTATATAAAGTTGGCCAATCAGAAGAAAGCTATCCCATAACATAGACATTCTTTAAACATCTCAGGTTTGGAATAATTGAATTGGTGTAACTCGGGGTCGGAGTTTGTTCGAAGAATTGTTACATTACTAAAAATAGGTATTAGATTAATTAAAATTTGTTTTTTATTTAAAATTGGTTATTATCGAAACAAAAAAAAAAAAAACAAAAACAAAAAAAAAACGGTTTTATATCAAAAAATATTAATACAGTATTAAGAAAAATTTTTATAATAATTGATATTTTTGCTCTATGCAGAACCAAAATGTATACATTCAAGGGTATAGTCCTTCTATTCAAAATATCCAAGAGCAACAACATATTTATAATGCCGCTGGTCCCGTTGCGATTAATATAGACTCTGAAAAACCTACACGGCACTGGGGTGAAGCTCCAGAGAGACAGCCTCGTCGTTATACTAAACAGCGTATTGAATTAAAGGATGGAAAAAATTTAGTATTAGAATGTCCTATACCCACAGATTTGCGCGGGACTATCCCTAGGAATGACTTATGGGAATTTACACATATGAGGTATACCGCATGTACAAGTGGACCTGACAATTTTATGGATAAAGGGTTTAAGCTTCGTCAAGTCGAAGCTAATCCTCCAAGAACAACCGAACTATTTATTGTGTTAACTATGTATAATGTAGGGAATTAATTCATGTTTTTTTAATAAGGCGAAGCAAAGTAAATGGTTTGGTTTTCATGTCCCGGCCGAGCCAATTTTTTTCAATTTAAAATTTAACATTTGAAAAAGTTATATCTACATACAATAACATTTTCAATAAGAATTTATATATATAAAATTTAAAAAAAGAAAGCCGTCTGTTCAGAAGTTTTTAATATTATGAAACCCAAAAAATTAAACTTTGCATGGCCTAATGATAATATGATAGGATAATGAACATATACTTATTACAATAATAGGAAGATAAAGATCTATTATCCCGGACTTTTCATGGAGTTGCGAAAAATATTGCTCATCTATGTAGTCGTGATAGGTCTAGAGTCTGGGTAGATACTCGATTCTTCGTCATTTTGAATACCTTTAAATTTTCAAAATTTTATTAATATATTCTATTTAACAAACTTTTTTTAAGGGTAAAGATGGATGGAAGAAGGTCGTTGTATGCATAGTTGCTGATGGTCGTGAAAAAATCGATAAGAGTTCTTTAGCTTACTTAGCAGCTCTTGGTGTCTATCAATCTGGTGTTGAAGTGGGTGAAGTAAGAGGTGAACCCGTTAATGCTCATATATATGAGTATACAACTCAAATTTCAATTGACAATGGTATGGACATTAAGGCGGGAGAGGATTCTGGTGTTGTTCCAATCCAGGTACTCTTTTGTCTTAAAGAGAAGAATGCTAAAAAGATTAATTCTCATCGATGGTTCTTTAATGCCTTTGGCCCAATTCTTAGCCCTACTATATGTGTTCTTATTGATGTTGGCACTGAGCCAGGTTAGATATCTATCAAATCTATGAAATCATTCTCATAATGATTTATAAACAAATGATTTACATTCTCATTTATTGTTTTTTTTTTGCTCAAAGGATCTAGATCTATCTATAATCTATGGAAAGCATTTGATGTAGACCCTAATGTTGCGGGTGCTTGTGGTGAAATAGTTGCCATGAAAGGTAAAGGCTGGAATAAGCTATTAAATCCAATTGTGGCCGCCCAAAATTTTGAATATAAAATGTCCAACATTCTGGATAAGCCATTTGAATCAGTGTTTGGGTACATTACTGTTTTACCCGGTGCTTTTTCTGCCTATCGGTACATTGCTCTTCAGAATACTAAAAATGTTAATGGAGAGGAGGAAGGTCCTCTAGCGTCTTATTTTAAAGGTGAAATTAATGATGAGAAAAAAGTTGATAAAAAGGAGGAAAGCATATTTACCGCGAATATGTATCTTGCCGAAGATCGTATTCTTTGTTTTGAATTGGTTGCAAAACGTGGAAACTCTTGGTTATTGCATTATGTTAAATCATCCCAGGCTGAAACTGATGTGCCTGAAAGTGTTACTGGACTGATTAGTCAACGAAGGCGTTGGTTAAATGGTTCCTTTTTTGCTAGCTTTCACGCAATTACACACTTTTATTATATTTGGAGAAGCAATCATTCTATATCTCGTAAAATATTTTTACATATTGAAATGGCATATCAAGCATATAATCTTATTTTCTCGTGGTTTGCCTTAGTAAATATAAGCTATTTAAATTTTTTTTTTTATACATTCATTAATTTATACATTTATATTTATCTAATATCGATTTATTATTTTTATAGGGAAATTTTTATTTGACATTTTGGATTTTGGGTCAGTCACTATCTAATCCTCAAGTCGCACCCTGGAATCCAAATGTTGGAAATGGTATATTTACAGTCTTGCAATATATTTTCATTGCACTAGTAATTACACAGTTCATCTTGGCCATGGGACACAGACCCCAAGGGTAAATATTAGAATTTGATATTTCATGATTTTTGTTTTATTTTAATAATATATACATATATATTTATTTCTTTTTCAATAGTTCTAAATGGGCTTATAGATTATCTATAGTATTCTTTTCCTTGGTTATGGTCTATATGTTATTTGCTGCATTCTGGCTCGCAATTAATGGTCTTAAAGATAAAATAAATAATAATGAGGTCAACATAAATGGAGCAGATACTGCTAGTTTAAGTTCTATTCTTAATAATACCACTTTTAGAAACATTATCCTTTCATTAGTTTCTACATATGGCTTGTACTTATTAGCGAGCTTTATGATGTTTGACCCATGGCACATGTTTCTTTGTATTGTACAATATATACTGTTAGTACCTTTGTATGTTATCATCTTAAATATTTATGCCTTTTGTAATATTCATGATGTTAGGTAATGTATATGAAAAAAAAGCATTTATTTATTTATTTTATTTTTTTCTTTGACATTTGTGATGCTGATTCACTTTTTATGTTATTTTAGTTGGGGGAATAGACCAGATGCATCAACGTTACAGAAAGCCGTCAATGTTGAATCCTCTACTGGAGTACCTACAGTCGAAGTTACGGTGCCTGAAGATGTTAACGATGTATATAAACAGGCTCTTAATGCAATAAGGCAACCAAAGGAAGATGAAGTTTCGATAGCTACACCACAACAAAAAAAAGAGGATTCTAGAAAATCATTTCGAACAATGGTTGTACTTCTTTGGATTTTTAGTAATGTTCTATTAATAATCGCTGTCACGTCTGTTAGTGGTGATACATCAAGAACAAATGCGTATATGGCAGTTATTCTTTGGTCTGTCGCTGGACTAGCTGCCTTCAGATTTCTCGGTACTACTACATATCTTATATTTAGATTATTTACTGATCCAAACATATTAATATTTTGGAAATAGACATTTTAATGTAACTTAGAGTGGGATGTGAGACGAGTACAATTTAATAAACTTTAATATATAATAAAACTTGTGGTTTTATTTATTTTTACGCAATTACTTAATCAACACAATACGTAGTGTTTGTATAATGGCTAGTAACATATGTAAATTTTTAAATTTTCATTGTCTGGGAGAACACCCAAAACGGGACAATGGTTTACCAATCACAAACCAATTTTCTAAAACAATTTTCTAAAAACAGCGTAACACAATATTAGATTTCGGAATATAATAATAATTAAATTAAATATTCTTAATATTTTAAGCAGCATTAACTAAATCAGACCAACTCTGGTAAATTTTAATTGTTATTGAAATGATTAGAGAAATACAGTAAGTTTATACTGTATAATATAAAGTTTTAAATATAAAGTTTTATACTAGTAAATAATTGGCTTTTAATCAACTATTTATATTAATTTAAATTAATAAAATTTAATAGCTTGATCAAATTGTAGAAATTTAGTTAGCTTAAAATAGCTTATTTTTTTTTATAAAATTAAGCTTTTTTTTAATTTTGCTAAGGCTTTGAGTACTACATTGGTTATAATTAATCTAGTTAAATAGGTTTAAATTTTTAAATTTTGAATAGTTTAAAAAATCTTTTTAAGTAGTTTATTTAACTTGTATTTTGTCAAAGTTTTAAATAATAAACTGGAATTATTTTATTCTATTTAAATTAGTAAAATTATGCAAAAACACAAATATATATAAAAGTATTGGATAAAAAAATTATAAAACATAATAGTAATATAATTATACATCATTTTTACAAAATGTTAAAAACAATCTAATTATTTGTTACAAAGCCAATACTCTTATCTACTGTATTTGTATTAATATTAAAATAAATTTTATAGTGCAAATACAGTCTACCCTCGTTATACAGTATCAACCTATTTGATTGGTTTAAATTCATGTTGATAGTGATATTAACAAGGGATTATAGGTTGATATTAATGAGGTTGATATTAACGGGGTAAACTGTATTATATTTAATAGTCTCAAAACATCTCAATATATTAAGTAATTTGATTTTAGTTTTTCAAGCTTTGAGTTTCTTACTGTGAAGTTATCTGCTAAAGCAATCAAAGATCAAAATATTTACAGATCTTTATGCTACAATATGCAGATATGATTATAGCCATTTCTCTTATGTTCAATGTTAATATATGTCTCTTAAAATTGGTGTTATCAATTCAATCACCTATATCATGTTTCGAATCTTCCAATATCATTGTTGCTGTTTGTACTTTACCATATTTCTTCCTTTTATTAATTTTGAAAACTCTTGTTTACAAGTTACTTGCTCTGCGTTATTATCCCTACATCATATATAACGTCTATCCTTTCGTCAAAGTTAAATAATAAATGGGCTAGGTGCTGGAAAAGGGACCAACCAAATTGACAATTATTTCAAAAGAATTTTTTTTTTTACATAAATCATTTTAGAGTAAGACTAGAATTATTTTTCACTTAAAACATAAGGGCAGTTGTATTAATAAAATTTTGCGGTATAGCTCTATAAAGTTTATAATTTATTATAAGATTTATAACGAGGTAAGTAATCACATACAGTCAACCCTCGATATAATCACACCTTCGGGCCTGAAAAAAGTGATATAATAAGGTTGTGCTTATTGAGAGGTTAAATTTTTTATATTTTATAGTAAGTAGGGACCTAATAATAATGTGATTATATAACCATAGCAAGGGTTGATTGTATCGCGAATAAATTTCAACCGTGATATACCTCAAGGTGTCGACACCTTAGAGTAGTAAAACATTGGGACAATTCAAAATTCTACTAAGATAACCTACTTTGAAGAAATGATTAGAATTAATTTCACATATAATAAGTTGAGACATGATAAAGTATTAAAAAGAATGTAGAACTTTCACCACAATGATCTCCTTCCGTTAATCTCCTAACAATAATATTTACTCTGTATTATTCAGGGAATTAAATTGCACATAAGGGAGGGTCGGGTATTCTGGCGCGGGTGGGTAATTTAGCGCACCGGAGTTTTTCGCACAGAATCGAAAAATTTTAGTACCATTTGTTTCGCCTCATTGAGACGATTCAAATTATATAAAAATCGCAAGGTTCTAATTACTGAGCTACAAAATAAATGAAGGTCAAATATTATGGTTCAATTTTTCTTTTAATTTTACTATGTATTTCCTCATTCGGACAATATCTGTAGGGAGGATGCAATACGTACGTACTACATAGTGCGCCGTAATACGATAATTAATTAGCTAATTAACAAATAAATTTAGGTTTATATATGCAATTCTTAGGTGCGCAAGAATACCCGACCCTCCCTTACGTTGTATATTGCTCGTCCCACCATATCGCTGATTATTAACATTATCCCCATTATATGCAGGCACCAACTCTTCAAGAGCATACAGTATTATAGTTATTGCTCGCGAAGTGGATAATAACCGATTTATTCCACGCATCCATATTATTATTATTATTATTATTATTTTAAAAAACGACGTATTTCTTTAGTTTATTAATCATAAGGTTTCTTTTTTTTTTTTCTCCTTTAGCCAGCGGCTCTTCTTACAATTCAAACGGATTAATAAAATAAAAGCAAAGATATATAATCAAGTAAAGATTCCGGATTAGTCCGAACTCAAAATCTTGGCAATAAGTATAAAAAATAGTATCGGTATGGAAGTTGCGTACTTACGTTGAAATGTACAATTGTGGTTTCAATGATTTGATCGATTTCTTAAGTCATTACTGTTACTTAAAAGGATAATGAACAATATAATAAATTTTACTAATTCTATTCATCCTCTATTAAGTAATTTAATAATTAAGTAATGTAATTACATATAAAGTTTTCTGGTAGTGCTATAAATATCTGTGCAAATATTGAGTAACTGTATAGCGCACTAAATTTGAAATGGAAAGCTGAAATTAGAATTTTTTTTTTTTGCACATATTTGTAACATCACGGAATTCTTCATTGAATTCTCCCGGTTTGTGTAGTCTTGAAATTAATAAAAAATAAAAGAAATAATAAAAAGTCAACAGATAAATCATCTCAATTGATAAAGAGTATTCGTTTATGCACAATTGTATAGATTTTTCATAGTCCTGTGTTTCTATGCAAAATCATCAAAGTATATATATACCGGAAGGAGGTAATCCCCTTCCTTTCGGGCAACAAGGCTATGTTCAAACTATCCAGGAGCCATCTACACAAGCAAAACAGTTTCCTCCTCCACCACCAAGTAAAGATTTTAATAATGGTAGTCCTGTATCACTTAATATAGAGCTCGAAAAATCTAGACAACATTGGGGTGAAGCTCCTGAGATACAGCCTCGTCGTCACACTACACAACGTGTTGTATTAAAGGATGGAAAACACTTGGTGTTGGAGTGTCCTATACCTGCAGATCTGCTTGGAAACATTTCCAATAAAGACTCAAGGGAATTTACGCATATGAGATATACCGCATGTACAAGTGGTCCAGATGACTTTACGCAGAAAGGATTTACTCTTCGTCAAGCAGAGGCTGCTCCTAAAAGAGCAACCGAACTATTTATCGTGCTAACCATGTATAATGTAGGAAAATTTTAATCATTGTTATTATTATTTTTATTTAACGATAATATAGAAGATCATAACATACATTTATTATGGTAATAGGAAAATAAAGAACTGTTATCCCGCACCTTTCATGGAGTTGTAAAAAATATTGCACACCTTTGTAGTCGTAAAAGGTCTAAAGTTTGGGTATATATACACGACTCTTATAATTATACATATTTTTGATTTGTAAATTTTATTTATATATCCTATTCAAAAAAATTTTTAAGGGTGATGAGGGATGGAAGAAAGTCGTCGTATGCATAGTTGCTGATGGTCGTGAACAAATCGATTCAAGTTCTTTAGCTTACTTAGCGGCTCTTGGTGTCTATCAAGATGGCGTTGCAGTGGACAAAGTGAGAGATGATGTCGTTAATGCTCATATATATGAGTATACAACTCAAATTTCAATCGACCATTCTATGCAATTTAAAACGCTTGGAGAGGATTCTGAAGTTGTTCCAATCCAAGTACTCTTTTGCCTTAAAGAAAAAAATGCTAAAAAGATCAACTCTCATCGATGGTTCTTTAATGCCTTTGGTCCAATTCTTGAACCTAATATATGTGTTCTTATTGATGTTGGCACCGAACCAGGTTAGGAAAAAACATCACAATGTGACACTGTTCACATGAAAATTGGTCTTGTTTGAGAACTATCCTATAATGCTTTTATAGATAAATAATCTATTTCATAATATATAATATTTTTCCCATAAGGTCCTAAGTCTATCTATAATCTATGGAAAGCATTTGATGTAGACCCTAAAGTTGCAGGTGCCTGCGGTGAAATAGTTGCCATGAAAGGTAAAGGTTGGAGGAAATTATTGAATCCAATTGTGGCTGCTCAAAATTTTGAATATAAGATGTCCAACATTCTGGATAAACCATTTGAATCGGTATTTGGATATATTACTGTTTTACCTGGAGCTTTTTCTGCTTATCGGTACATTGCTCTCCAGAATACTGATAATATTGTTGATGAAAATGGGGATGAAGAAGGCCCTCTAGTATCTTACTTTAAAGGCGAATTAAATGATGAAGAGGAAAAAAAAAAGGAAAACATGTTCGTTGCTAATATGTATCTTGCTGAGGATCGTATTCTTTGTTTTGAATTGGTTACAAAACGCAAATGTACTTGGTTATTGCATTATGTTAAATCCTCTCAAGCCGAAACAGATGTACCTGAAGATGTTATTGGACTAATTAAACAACGAAGGCGTTGGTTAAATGGATCTTTTTTTGCTTCCTTTTACGCCATTAGTCATTTTTATAATATTTCAAGGAGTGATCATTCTATAGGCCGTAAAATTTTTTTATACATCGAAATGGCGTATCAAACATATAACCTTATTTTTGCATGGTTTGCCATAGTAAATATAAGCCATTTACTTTTTTATTATTTATTTAATATATTTAATATTAACTTTTTTTTTTTTTTTTGTAGGGAAATTTTTATTTGACATTTTACATTTTGGGTCAGGCTCTTTCTGGTCGTGATGCCCCCTGGAGCCCGGACGTTGGAAAAGGCATATTCTTAGTCTTGAATTATATTTACCTTCTACTGATAATTGTACAATTCATCTTTGCCTTAGGACACAGGCCTCAAGGGTAAATTTCATTTTTTAATATATATACATTTTTTAATCTATACATTTTATCTAATTTTTTTTTCCTCTCTCTCTTGGATGAACGAATGAATTATTACTTAATAGTTCTGATAAGGCTTATATAATTTCAATAATAATCTTTAGTATAATTATGATTTACACGTTGTTTGCTGCCTTTTGGCTTGCAATTAAGGGTATTGATTATGAGGTAGCTTTATTGGGATATAATATATCAGGTTTTAATACTGCTACTGCAAATTCTATTTTTAATAATACTACCTTTAGAAACATCATCCTTTCTTTAATTTCCACATTTGGTTTATACCTGATCTCAAGTTTAATGATGCTTGATCCATGGCATATTTTTACTTGTATTTTACAATATATCATATTGTTACCGTTTTATGTTATTATATTAAATATTTACGCTTTTTGTAATATTCATGATGTCACGTAATGTAAACCAAAATTATGTTGTTTTTTTTTTAAGAAAAAATTTATTTGCTAATTCACTTTTATTCTATTTATAGTTGGGGGAATAGGCCCGAACTACCAAAACCAACGAAGGAAGCCAAAGGTGTCGAATCTAGCTCCGTGCCTACAGTTGAGGTTTCTGTTCCCGAAGATATTAATGCCGTATATCAACTAGCTGTTCAAGCAGTAAGACGAAAAGCTAGTAAGGAAGTAACGATTTCTACACCAAAACAAAAAAAAGAAGATGCTCGAAAATCATTTCGAACAAAGGTTGTACTTGCATGGGTTTTTAGCAACATTATATTAATCGCCATTATCGTATATGTTGGTAGTTCTCAGGCAGCAGTAACAGATGGCTATATGGCGTTTATTCTTTGGTCTGTCGCCGGATTGGCTGCATTTAGATTTTTTGGTACTTTTACATACCTAATATTTAGATTATTCACGGATCCAAACATACTAAAATGTACCAATTAATTTAGTTGAATTTAACATATGTATAATAGGGATAGTGATAGTGGTTTTTAAAGGTGATGATTATGATAATATTGTAGTTACGTTTTTAAAATTACATAATTGCAGTATTTCAAGATAATGCTTATTATTTTATTTTGGTTTATAAACATCTTTACAGTATTAAGATTATCGCCTTCAAATATTAAATGTAAATTTAACTAACAAATCTTGTTATGAACTACAGCGTAACAGAAGATTTTCAATAATTGCGTAATTTAAAGTAATATATACCGTATTTTCGCGAAATAACGCGCAGGGGTGAAATTACAGCATGACGGAAGTTCAATTTTATTGGCTACACGTGTGTAAATCGCAGATCCTAAATTGTTAAATATGATTGGCTAA
>CAJVPY010002337.1:0-16455 GCA_910591965.1 Dentiscutata erythropus | reverse complement strand
TTTCTCGGATTTATTGCGCCAAAGCTCCCATAACTAGATGGTATGACCGAGATTACAGATTTCTAGATCCAACCGATTTATTGAACTAATTATAAAATCTAAAATTTACATATATTACTTAAAATATTTTTCCTTAATTTGTGCTCCTTTTTACCTGTCTTTCTTACTTTGCGTTTAGAGATATTATATGTATCATTTTTATTAGTAATTTTTGTAGGTTTTGAATATTTTCGTTTAATACTTGTTCCTCCAGTTTTTCTTCGCTTTATAGATTCCACCTGAACAGGGATCTTTTTACCACCTTTAACACATGCCAGAGGGTCTGAATTACGATTGATATCATGAAAAAAAGTAGTTAACCGAGGAATTGATTGCGATTTAGCAGCTTTATATTGTGCTGAGAATTTTTCTAGTGCCGCACATAATTGAAGGTCCTGTTTTTCATAATCTTCCTTGATATCTTCCAAGAAATTAATAAATGAATTATCCGTTTGCTGCTCTAATACTTCAATTGCTGTTTTAAATAAATCATTGACCTGGCATTCTGATTTTTCAAGTGAGTTATTAGACAAATTATTTATTTGCTGCTCTAATGCCTCAATTGCTGTTTCAAATGAATTATTGACCTGGCATTCTAATTCTTCAAGCGAGTTATTAGTTTGATACTCCAATTCTTCAGTTTCAGGGAAATTACTAGCTTAATGCTTCGATTCTTCAGTCTCCAATAAATCGTTTGTTTGATATTCTGATTCTCTATATAAATAATTTTGGGTCTTTGTTAACAAAACGCTTTAGACTATATAATTTATAATCAAACTTATTTTTGGATAAAATTAAAGTTTGGTCACAAAATTTATAGTACTAAAGGATTTTATTAACAAAGACTCATTTTCTCTATTGTTAACATTATCATTACATATGTACGTATAAACTATTAAATCAAATAAGTAAAAATTTAAAGTAAATCTATACCTATTTAGCATAGTAGTAACATTTGCCATTATGTCTTGTGATATATTTTTGGCTGTAGCAGACTTGGCGTGCAGCGATGCATAAAAGGAATGATCGATCGTATTAAGACCTTTAAATAAAAATCAAAAATTAGCATTATAAAAAAGATTCATAATAAAATTATTATTATTACTTACTAGTTGCAATGTAAGAATAAGTTTCACGATCACTAGTAGTTATTGAAGGTAGGAAATTTATTGCTCCAATGTGATATTTGGCTGCCACTACATCTTGATGTTTACAAGGTGCCCCGTTAGCCCAATGGGGCAACTACAAGTTCCGATGGTACTATTTACAATATAGGTAAGGTCTGTTTTCTTACTTGAAACCTGATATTCACTATCATTAGACAATTTTTTAATTGAATCTGCATCAATGTTTTCCCATCCTGGACAAAAGAATCTTTTTGCAATTTTCATATGACCTGGGTGATTATGTGCAAACCCGAGCAAATGATGTTCATAGAATCTATCCATGTTTCCTATAATAAATCGAAAAATCTGAACTGGATTGAATGCTTGAGTTCTTTCAAAAATTATATCTTTAAGTAGGCCAAAACTACGTTCTACGTAATTGTTAGTATGGTTGCCACGCAATAAAAGATTAGACCGAAATGAATATGCCCAATACTGCCAACGATTCCAAAGAAGTTCAAGATGCCTTATGAGTAGTAGATATTGTTGAAAACTACTTCTTAATTCTTCATAATAAATGCTCATTTCAGGTATCATTTGCGCATAAAGAACTTTTTTTATTTTATTCATAATTAGTATGCGATGTTCTTTGCTAATATTATGTTTAGCATTATAGATCCATCGCCAAAATGCTTGAAGAAAGTGAAATGTGCATAAAAGATGATTTGATCTGGGCCAACAGCGTGCTAATGCGTTTCGTTCCACTGCTAAATCATCTGTCATAAAATTTTGTGACCCAACATTGCAACCACAACCAAAAAATGCGTGTTCTGGTAAAATAGGTTTTAAAAGATTTATTAGATGTTATAAATAAACCTAATGGTAAGGCACTTGCAATAGAACTTGTATAAAGAAGCGTGATAGAAGTATTTAATTGCTCAAACGATACAGAAGCATCAATGTAACAAATTTCACCTGCTTGCCTAATTTTTTCATGTATTCGGCTCATTAACCCTGTGACAATACAAAGAATGAATGATTTACCACTTTGTAAGTCAAATTCCTGAAAAACTGCCCGACCGCGACCAGACACATTATAATTTTCAACTTCTTCATTTAGACGTTGAAATATTAATATTACATTTCTTTGACCAAGTTGAGAGTAACAAGGACGAGTAAAAAGGTTCTTAACATAATTGTAATTAGGGTTTATAGAACGATCAGCAAGAACTTTAATAAGTTTTTCACTTGACAAAATAGAAATATGAAGTTCATCTTCGTAAGTATGCAGGGTGGTTGCTAAAGAATAGCCATCATAATATAATTGCATGTATTTTGCAACTGTTTTTTCTTAAACACAACGGAAGCTAAGTGCTTCAGCTGAATCGATTACATGGTTATGCTTAAACATAATGTTTACTTCTAAAGGATAATTATTTGACAGATTACAACGTTCTAATTTAAGATTCAGAATCGCTGAACAATTCGTATTTCTATTGCGCATTGTGTACACTCATTTGACTTCTGGATTTCCCTGTTTATTTTTAACCTTTTTACTGTAAATACAATGCCTTGACTCACAGAAAATTACTCTCTTTCCTTTAACTCCATATCCTTTTGTTTGTGGCATTGTTGTTTTTGAATGTCCTTCAAAAGCAGCAATCCACACTTTAATATCTTTTATCATAACGACATTAACGAATGTCTTAACTTCAAACTGAAGTACCTCAAAACCTTCTTCAGTCTGGTATGGAGACAATTCAGTAAATTGTTGAATAAGGTAGTTATAACTTGAAGGTAAAACGATTTGAAGGAGATCTGGTAATAAATTCCACAAATATTTCTAAGAGAAAAAAAAAATTTTAATTTTCTATAAAAAAAAATAAAAAATACATATATAATATGCAATTTTTTAATACCTTCGCATTTTCCATATAGGTTTCCATGTGTTCTATATTTCTTTACATTCAAGACTGTTTCGTCGATAATTTCACTATACAGCTTTATTATCAAATAATACATATGTTATTCGATTGTTTTATTCATAAATTTCAAAATTAAGTTTTCAACATACAATATGTCACAAGTATCCACAAACTTATTAATGCGCAATTAATTATATTGGCTTTAAAAAGTTTTTTGGATTTGGTTATTTTTTTGGAAGGTTTTATTTTTATTTTATTGTTTTTTTTTGAGTTATTTCTTTTTTTTTGGTGTCTGCTTTTTCACTACGCCTTTTCTTCTTACACTCAACTACTCCTTTATCATCGACTTCTACTTTCCCTACCCACACACGAAACTATAACGTTCAAGACTTGTTCAATAAATCGAAGTAAAGTTCAATAGTTAACTGGTCAAAAATCCTATTTATTTGGTTTTAAAAATATGTAATATTACATTATAATCTGTCATAATATTGTTACGTATAATCTATTGTCTTCTGTTATTGTTATTAAATTATGATCCGACACAGAATCAGTTACCCGCATAATTAATCGTGATCTGATACAGAATCAGTTACCTACATAATTGATTGATTGTACGTACCTAAACTTATTATATAATATGTATGAAGATCTAATATAACACATGTATGAAGATCCAATATTACACTGCATAATCGACATAACCTGGCACAGAAAACTGAAATGCTAAAAAAAGCAAGTAGTTATTTTTTAAATTGATTTTTTTATTAAATATTTATGGATTCTTTATAATTTTTTTTTACAAAATTGGTAAAAGCTATATCTTTAAAATAAAAAAAATTTAATTAGATTATATAAGTAAATTTTTTAAAATTATTATTAATTAGATGTTTATTTTTAAACATAAATAATTTTTGAACTATTGATTTATTTTAAACAAATATATTACCAAAATACTCCTCTTAGCTAGAGGATTTTAGCAAAACTTGTTTTATCAAAATCTGATCACTAGATTATATATGGCACTGTGCCCAGCATCTTGTGCTTATGCTTTAATAGTGCCTGGCATTTTTATGCCATGCTTTTAATAGTGTCTAGCACTTATGTGCCTATGAATATAGACACAAACAGGGGCATTTTTGTATTTTATAATAATGTCTTGCATTTTTATGCCTATAGATACAGACATGGCATAAGGCACTAGTGCCTGGAATGGTGCCAATATGCCTGGCATGAGCATTTGCAGAACCCTACTGGCTTTAGACCTCCAGTTTTGGAAATTCAGATATGATCATTACAAAATTTTTTAGTTGCATTTTAAACCCAGAATAGAATCACAAAAATTACGACATTTTCGATCAATATCAAACTTTATTATAAATATAGGGAGTGCCTATTTCTACTATAGAAATTTACTATTTCTACCATGTTTTTCACATGTCTTTAGCCATATATACATGACGAACATTGTTACGATAAACTATGGTCATTGGTGGAAATAGGCATTCTCTAAATATAATATTTGATTTTTCACATGTTTAGATCATGTTTTTTGAATATGACCAATCAAAAAATGCAAAAACACAACCCCAAAATTAACGTTAGGAATTAAATAATACACTCTGTTGTATAATAATCTCAAAAAAAAATGGCAGAATTATATTTACTGGCAATAAAATAAAAATTTTAAAACTGTACAAAATCTGAATTAGATAGACAAACTATAGATTTATTATATAGATTTATATATAAAGCAAGTATTCTCATATTATAATTTTTGCTATAGCCAATCCTGCAATATACATTGTTTTATGATTAATCAATGTTATTATACTATTAATATGCCAATAGAAACTATAATATTTAGTAATATTTATTATATGATAATATTGTAATAGAAATGCAAACATTCAATAATCTATATAAAGATGTCATAATATCACAATATGATGACATTTTTCATACAGATAATGGATGTTATATCAGCAATATAACTTTAGATTATATAGAAGATAAAATATGTCATAATAATTTGAACATATGATAATATTAATATAATGCATCTGAAATTGACATAGTTTTACGATAGCAGAAACGCAAGCTTTTTAATAATTTTACAAACAACCAATCAAAATTGTTAAAATGTACAAACCCTGAATTAAATGGTATAGATAGATAGATAGATAGATTAAAAAGCCATGATATTCATGTGTTTAATTATTGATTTTGGGAATATTAAAGAAATTTTATCATTTGCTAGGTCTTGAAATTGCAAAAGATAATTCATAAACAAATGATATTAACTCTTCAAGTTCTTTTGTGTTTACTACTTCTACAAAAAATCTGCTTATCAGCTGGTTAGACAATTTGTCGGAAATTTTATAACTTTGTTTTGTACTTGACTCTTTAGTTTGGTTGTTAGCAAAAATGAACAAATCAAAAAGTTCAATCAGTATTATTGAATATTACAAAAAATGGTCTTATTATTTGTTTATCTCTAGTAATTTGCAAAATATCATATTAGGCAATTATTTCAAGATGAGTGATTCCTTATTGAAAATAATTAGCATATCTAAAATTCTTTGTAATTATGTTATCCTATATAATTCTACGTAATTGTGAGATAATAACAGTCTATTGAGATGTCACACCTAATTTTTTATCATATGATTTCATAAATTACACAAATCAACGAAATCACGGTTTTAAAATTTTCACCCGAAGTCTTAGTTATAACACACAATGCTTCTTAAAACAAATACATTGCCAGGGCTGCAACGAATCAAGCAGTACAAAGAATATAAAAAACTAACGTCACCTGATAGTGCGTGGCCCCTTCAAATATGGGCAATTATTTTGCCTTCTTTTGCAAGATTCTTTTGGAGTTTTCAAGATCTTGACGTGAAAAATAGCTTGTTAGATGCATACAAGCGAAAACTTTCTATGAAATGCATCTTCAAAGGAAGGATATCTTATAAAAAATGGCGAGAAAATTAAGAAAAACTATTTTATACTATAGAGATTGCAATTTTCTAATTAGGTTTTCTTTCTTTTTTTTTTTAGCACCGAAATATAGAAGCTAAGTTATTTGGTTATATATGAATAATAAAAGGAATATGGTCTTGGCTAAGTATCTATATGATACTTTAATCTTTGTAGATTAGCTAAGTATAAGCTTTCTGTTTATAGTGTTTTACTTTTCTTTTTTTACTGTTGTGCTTTTTTATTTTAGAGGCATGAAGAAGATATTAGATAAACGTTTCTCTGATCATTACAATGCTGCAATGGTAAACGTTATGTGAAACAAAGAGGTTAAATAATTTATAATATAAAGATATTGTAAGATGCATCATATTTGCTAAATTTCATTAAAAATGTTAGTTTATTTCGTGCTAAGAGTAGGAAAAATTTAAGAACTATATAATATATCGTGACAATACTATTTTCTTTAATAAATTTATTTTTATAATCAATTCGTGGTGTTATCAAAGTGTATATTTGTATTGGAATAAAAAATTTACACATTGTATATAGTAATATAATACTGTAATATCTAATATATAAATTTTATTATACATAGTATTAATTCAATTAATAAATATATAAATATATATATATGATTTATAACTATAAATTCAAATAATACAAGTGGTCGTAATTGTACAGTAATAATTTATTTTGCTCTAAAATCTTTCTACCAAACACAGCAGTTTGTTATTTAAAGTAGATCCTACAAAATTACAGAGGTTTTAAGTACTTTGTTCTTTTGTTAAAAAATAACTTTAAAATCAAAGCAAAACTTTAAAATCAAAGTGAAGTTATTAAATACTTATACTACGTGCAACAACTTCTGTAAATCGCAAGCTTTATTACATTGCTAGTACTATAAAATATGTAATGAAAGGCTATTTTTAGTAGCAAGATTCTTTTCAGTTTTATTTTCTATCTCGCTTTAAACTTATTCATGATATAGTTTTTAACTTTCTAAGCTGTCGCACTATACCTTGTAAGTGTAATTTCCTTTTATGAAACCCTTGAAACCGATGATCAAAAGTAGGACACCGTTGCAATTTACTATGAAAGGGGATTTTCACATATAGATGTCGATCACTCAAATTTCATAGTAAAAAATTTACCCCGTGATCTGCGTGACATCTCGATCGACTGATAACTGATAATTAGTTCAGCTGTCTACAAAGTAAAAAAATTTTACCCAAAAAAATGGCTTATTTATTAAGATATGATAAAATGATAGAGTTGCAGCATCTCGAACATATTGGTGTTGGATTCGAGATCATACCTTAACTTAAATTTCTTTTATGCAGTTAGTTTTAGGCTTTTTACTAAGGCCATGCAAAGTTAATTTTTCGTTTTATTAATTTTTTTCTGCCTTTCATCCGGTATCACCCAGTGGAGACCTTGGCATCCCGGAATTATCCGACAGGACCAACAGAATAAAACGACTGCTAGCCCAATTTTCTAATTCCTTGTCATGCAAAAAAAAATGATTAACTTTGCGTAGCCTTAAATTATGAACATAATTCTATTAATTTAAAGTAGATTTTTTAAAAAAAAAAAAACAAACTCCCGACCGACCGACCCAATTTTCAGATTCCATATAATGTAAAACTAAAAATTAACTTTGTGTGGCCTAAGTAGAGCCGCAACCCAAGGCGTTGTCCCTGATACTCAATCGAATCGGTTTCTTTATTGAAATAAATAGTATTTCTTGCTATACAAATTATTACATATACGTAGAACAAATTTATCTAATTTTTAATTATTTAAGAAATTTGGAAATTCTCTAATAAATTTACAAAATTTACAAAGTTTTATAAATTCTTGTCGATTACTTTCAGGACGCAATTTTCATAGAGGGTTTACTAATTTTATCCACCACTCAATTCATTATCAGAGTACGTACTATAAAATACAAATACTCCTATATGTGGATAAAAAGTAGAACCAATCAGAAGTTGTGAGGAAAATTATTAACTTTTTCCATAGGAAGGAAGGTCAAAATCAACCGTTACGTAACATGCATCAATCTTTTCCAAATTTGGATTTTTTTGGCATCTCACAACTTTTCCTGAAACATATAAATACGTCTTACTTTTATGTACAAAATTCAGTAATTTGCCAATATGATAACATTACCGAACGAATGCTACTATATAATATTTAACCATCTCCATCGTAATTATAAAGACTTACTTTCATGTGCGCTTGTAAATCGTCAATGGTGTAGAATTATTATACCAATATTGTGGAGCGAACCAGGATACTATTTTAAAGATGTAAGACTTCTAAGAATATTACTTTTAACGTTAAATGTTGAAGAGCAAACTCTATTAATTCCTTATGAAGTTGCTCTTCCAAGACATTCCGAATTTCTATTTGAATATACAAGTTATATCACATCTGTTACCAATGATTTTTATGATGGAGTTCAAAATTGGATTTATTATAAGAGATTCGAAGTATATAATATAAAATCTGAACTTGAATATGCTGTTGAACGTTCTTTAATTGCAATGTTTCTACGAACTAGCAAGAAACTTAAATATTTATGTCTTAAGGGAATTATTTGCAATCAAATGATATTTAAAAATCTTTATAAGAATACTTCTATTACTTCTTTTGATTTATATAATGATAATAGTAGTTTAAAATTTGAAGCAATAGATGGATTAGTAAATTTCCTTAATAAGAATTCTACCTTGACTTCTCTGAATCTTAGATCAATTCAACTGAGATATGAATGAGTAAAAATACTATTAGAAGCTCTTTATAAAAACGATGTCATAAATTCTTTAGGTCTTTATAATAATCAAATTGGCACTGAAGAGGTAAAGATGTTAGCAAAGTTTCTTTGCGATAATACTACCTTAACTTCTTTAAGTATTGCTGGTAATGATATTAGATTAGAAGGAGGAAAAGCACTTGTGAAAGCACTTTGTAAAAACACTACACTGACTTTTTTGAATATTAATTTTAATAAACTTGGATCAGAAGAAGTGAAAGCATTAGCTGATGCACTTTGCAAGAACGTCACGCTGACTTCTTTGAATCTTTGTGGGAATAATCTTGGATCAGGAGGAAAAGCATTAGCAGACGCACTTTGTAAAAACACCACACTGACTTCTTTGAACCAATCTTGGATCAGGAGGAATAGCAATAGGGAATGCACTCTGCAAGAACGACTCATTAAAAAATTTGGATCTCCATAGTAATTATCTTGGTCCAGATGAAGGAAAAGCATTAGCGGCTGCACTTTGTGAGAACACATCGTTGACTTCATTGAATCTTGCTTGGAATAATCTTGGATTTGAAGTGGTGAAAGCTTTAGCCGAAGCACTTTGCAAGAACACTACTCTGACTTCTTTGAATCTTCGTTGGAATGGACTTGGATCAGAAGAAGGAAAAGTATTAGCAGAAGCACTTTGCAAAAATACCACGCTGACTTCTTTGAATCTTGGTTGGAATAACCTCGGATCAGAAGGTGGAAAGGCATTAGCAAATGCGCTTTGCAAGAACATCACATTGATATCTCTGGATCTTAATAAGAACAATCTCGGACCAGAAGGAGGAATGGCATTAGCAGATGTGCTTCTTAAGAACACTAAGAACGCTAAAAACACTACGTTAACTACTTTGTATATTAGTAATAACAATCTTGAACCAGAAACAAGAAAAGCATTAGAAGACGCATTTCCTTATTGCTAAACAGAAAGATTATAATTGAAAAGGTTTAAAATTAATTAAATTGAATCTAGGCTGTAATGTATTACGAATATGATTGAAGAACTCTTTAATTCTGTAAAATATGGAGAGTAAGCACAGCATCCTCTATCCTACTTTTTCAATTTCTGATTAGCGAAATAACAATAAAATCTTTAACCAAAGTTATTCTCGTAATCTGAAAATTAAGTGATTATTTTTCATATTAATTTTTAGAAAATTTTTGTTTTGTCAGAATCTTTAACAAGTAAATTTAGATCTAAATTTTTTTGAAGAATAATATACGAAGACATCATCAAATATGCTTCATTAAATATTTCATACTTTTATAATGTTACCGATTTTAAATTATGTAATATGAGTGTTAGCATGAATATGTATTATGTTGTGTATGCTATTTTAAATCAACTGAATTATTTTCAAGTAATTTTTATTAAGATATTATGCTAACACTTGAGTTCATTTTCAAAAACCTTCATTATAGGTGTATTAAAAAAATAATTAATATATATTATAATTAACACTAAATCGATTTGCAAATAAGAAGGCTAAAAATTGCATATATTAGTAGCTCCTCTGTTCGGTTTAATAATTACCAAAAACCAATCTTGTCAAATCTATCACATTCAAATCTGATACGTAAAAAATTAGTTTATAAACCCGTTTTCACTATATAAATCTAATAAATTTATAATGGTTCAAATCTGATAGCCTCTTAACACTGATACAAAGTCTGTCCACCATGCATATCGGTTTTAGGAGATTTAATAATAATATATGAATTTTGGAGTTTACTAAGTTTTGACTCATGACAAAGACGTAAAAAAAAAAAAATTAAATTAATACATATTTTTCGTGACAGTACTAAGGTTAAATTAGGCTCTGATAGTATTAAAAACTTTTCAAGGATTTTTTTAATTGAGATACAAAAGCCGACTTTATAAAAAAATCTTGTTACTGGCGATTTTTCACCTTGGATATTTTTTATAATCTTTATGTTAAATCGGGTCTTATAATTTAATTAATAGACGAAGGTTGCGCAATCAACTTTATTCACTAAAAGATAAAATACTGTAACTTCATAACTTTGCAATTATTATGCTATTATTAACGAAATGAAAAATCAAATTGTGTTGAGCCGTTATATTCAATTAAATATCTGAAGGGTAGTTTGAAGAACAAGGAATTCAGCGTTATCTTCGTGGTCGTCACAAAACAAACACTCGGCCTAAGTTAGGGTTAATGTTAGTGTTAAGGCTAGTTGATTGTATAGTTTAGGCCGATTCGTTAGTGCTAGTAAACAAATTACATCATTGCATTATTTCATTTGATGTGATTAGAGTTGTAAATTGTAACTTACATACCTTACCTTACATGTAAGTTACATGTAAATTACATTTAAAATTTATAATGTATGGTAAGTTATTTTAATATGTATATATTTAAATATGGAGAGTTGCTATTTCCACTTTGGTTAATGCCACCCACAAAATTTAAAAAAGTGCTCCGGAAGAGGTATTGTTATTAAGAAACCCTTCTTTTGATCTTAATAAAAGTTGTTCATCAGGCCTTTCCGGTTCTAATAGTTGTAAAATCATTAAAATCGGACTGATAGTTTTTTTTTAAAAAAAAGTAAATTAACTTCGGATACATATACCTTAGTAACTACTGATCTGACATTAATGAATTTACTACCATTCTAACCAGAAAGGCCTGATGAACAACTTTTATTAAGATCAAAGGAAGTGTTTACTTAATAAAAATACTTCTTACGGAGCACTTTTAGATATCTGGGGGTGGCATTAGCAAAAATGGGGAGTGAAAACAACAACTCTCTAAATATATTATTTTATAAACTAATAGTAATTAATCTATTTATATTAATTAATAGTAACTTACATACTTACATGTAAGTTACATATTTATAACTTACCTTACATTAAAAAATTAAAAATTCTTGTAAATTTACAACTCTAGATGTGATCACTGGGCTCCTTGTCCCAAAAATTTATGAAAAAAGTTGTAAAATCTGAATTAAATTGGCGAATAGAAAAAGAAATATAATTGAAAAGCGTAGAATCGGGCTTTGATGGATCAATGAACAGGGTCTAAAATTTGGACCCGATCCTAGATATAAATAAAATTTTACTGTTGAGAACATAAAAAAATTTCCGAAAGTATTAAATCAAATAAATCTGTTTTCATGTGAACATAAATCTTAAAACAGATTTCTAACACTGGTGCCAGGCGTGTATTCCAAATACTGTACAACAATACAAGGATGGATAAGTGGAGATAGAATGATTGATAATTATAATATATGAAAAGAATGAACATACGATTTAATGAATACAATTTGATGGATTATTGAAAAAAGATTGACGGGGATTGACTCAAGTAGTATAACAGGGCAGGGGTGTTGGTTGCGCCCACATTTTCACTTGTATAATATAAAACTATATTAACTTGAATTTATTTGGAAAATTAAAGATACTAATCCTGTCACTGTTTGCACTACTGTGAGAAATCCTAAAAAAACCGAAAAAATAATAAAATAATAATCTACTGGTTGGTAAAGTCGTCTATGACTTGCTTCTCTTTGAAACCGAAACCAAAACGAGTTGATTGTTTTTTCCAGTCTAAAGAATTTATCAGCTAGTACAGTATATCTAATATCAGCTGTACGTTCTTTATTAATCATCATAAGTGCATCTTCATAACCATTAAAACCTCTCCAAATGTTATATTCAAGCATAAGATCTTTTGATTTTTTGCTACCCATGAGGAATGTATATGTTTTTAGTATTTCGGGTCAACAATCTCTATTCCATACTTCTGAGCAAGTCGATTATTTTTATAGCTATACATAATTGCATGATTTTCATAATTATAATTGCAGATATAGACTTTATTTCCTTTAAGATCTAGGTGTTCATTGAAATAAACTGCCATTTCAAAATCTAATAAAAAATTTTGCATTTTTTCCATGGACAAATCTATTTTTCGGTTAATTGAAGAGGGAGTTATTTTTTTTTTCTATACAATAACATGTCTCGTCCACGTGGAAATGCAGAGTAAACAAGATCTTCAAAGAAAATGTCATCTTTTACAGCACTAATATCGAGCAGACAACAAAAAAGATAATTAATATAATAAGCCTTATCTTTTCATATAGTGGATAGACTTCTGATTCTTGTTGAGAACTGTAGAAAGCGGCAAAAGATGATGTTCTAGCTCTAATTTAATTATTAAGAGCAAATCTTACTATAATACCAAATGTACAGTCGCAAGTTAGAAAGTGGCAAAAGATATTGGTTTAACTTTATTTAATTATTAGAAGCAAACCTTATCATAATAATCAAATGCATAACATAACGGTCATAAGTATTCTCTTTTGGTTTGGGTCCACGATATTGATGGGAGAGAACAAACCATTTTCTTTTAAGCAAGTGTGAAGGATTACTATTCCGATCCATATTGCCATAAAGCTCATAAAATAGTTGCGTTTCGATATCTTCACTGATTGGCAAGAAGGATGAATATTTTGATCTCTTTAAGTTATTATTATTCGTAGTGTCAGGAGATGAAGGTATGCTAGTTGGCATAGCATTTGAGTCAACCTATATTAAAAAAAAAAGAAAAAGTAAGAAAAAATAATAATTTTATGAAGAAATTGATTTAACATATATACAAGATGCTCTTGTGTAGAACTTTCGATGACTAAGATATGATCTTCTGTAGAAGACATGATCATTTGTATAAAAAGGAATAAATAAAAATCAAGAGCAAAAACGACTGTGAATAGTTTTTTTGACTATTTACTAATTTATCACCTGAAAAAAGTTTAATGAATTATCGAAATATTTCATATAATTCCGCAAATTCCATATTTTATATACAAAGAAATGGATTAATTCCTTATTTATATTCCGTATGTAAAATAAAATAATGTAACATAAATATTCCGTATAATTCATATAAAATTCCTTAAAACTTTAACACAATATAACAACGCTCATGAAATTCTGAAACGTCAAATTTGATCTTCTGTAGAAGACTTGACAGTTTGTAAAAAAAGGAATAAACAATAATTAAGACTATGAAATAGATTTTTTGACTATTCGTTAATTTGTCTTCTGAAAAAAGTTTTATCGATTTTAAATGAATTGTCGAAATACTGTAGTATAATTTCGTATTACAGATGGAATTCCGTATTTTGCATACGGAAATATGCCTTGGGAAATGATATAGAACCTATAAAGAAACTAATTAATTCCTATTGTTTGTTCCGTAATTAATATAAATAATGTAACATAAATATTCCGTATACACGCTACCGCAATTAATGAATATCCGTTATAATGTTATATAATATAATAATAATATTTTTAAATTGTTTTAGAAAATTACTCCGTTATAATAAGGTATCCGTTATATCGGGGTCCGTTATAACGAGGGTAGAGTGTAATTCATTTAGCACAATATAATGTTCATAAAATCGTGAAACGTTAATTTGCCAAATTTGCATTTGCCGGATCAGTTTTAGAAGTTTCGGTTTAACAGTATAAAATTATTATAACAATCTCATAATTCCTGGTACACCTGATCGAATATTCGATTAAGTTAAGGTTCAGGTTTCTGATTTCGAATTAAATTAGTGACGTATTTATTTTGAAATCAGAGATTATAAATCCTATTTATTTTTATTTGCAAGCCTATTTATTTATATAATAGATATAATATACATCATTAAAAAAGTTTGTTTATTTTATCTTCGGACAATTCCTTTATTATTTTCTGATCTCGAGATTTCAAAACAAAAATAGGACTTTTCAAACTCCCATTTATTTTCAAAATAAGTTAACTCTGAAACCCCCTAATAGATTTAATTTAAGATTAAGTAATTAATACAAATATTACTGATATTGTATCTCTGGTTGACTTTCATAGCATCTTCGTTGAAAAAAAATTTTAGAAGACCTTAATTTAGAACAGTTATATGTTAGTATATGTAGCACTTTCAAAGATATGGATGTATTGAAAAGCCACCGTCACTTTCAGGAGAGCCATGTTCACTAAACATGATTGATACAAAATATTTTAAACCTTGGTATTCGTATGAATTACAATCCGAGATGGAATTACTACAGGACTTGTATGTATATATCAATATGCAGGATCTTCTTTTAACATGTACTCCAATTCATGCCATATGTCAATTATAAAAGTTTAATTAATATTTAGTGCCTTTTTATATTTCTTGTTAAGACTTATTCACACTAAACATGTTGGATAAGCATAAACAGTCATTATGATTCAAAAAAATAGTTTTTATTATGAGTTATACCGAAATTTCAAACATAATCGAATCAGCTGAAATTATGAAAATAGCTGTAACATGCTTTTTGTTGCTCTTCATTATGTATTCTGCACTGTACTATGTTGAAATTTTCCGTGTATCATGCTATATTGTGCTTTCTTAACTCTTATTCACTATACTTAGGGTTGTTAACTTCCATGTATTTTAACAATGTAAGTTTTCGTAACTTACGTAAATTACTTGTAAGTTATGTAAGTTAATTAACATATGTTTGCGTCATATATCAAATTACCTCATGAAGTTTATTATTTAAATTTCGATCTATAAAAATCTGGCTAGCTTCAAAGCTATTTTATAACTTACATATAGGCCAAGTAAGTTACATAAGTTACAGTGTAACTTACATGTAAATTACGTTGACAGATATGTTTTAACAACCCTAACTATACCAAACTAATTTATTAGCAAATGTCAAACTAAGTTTCGACTTTGCCAATGCAAAGCTTCTAGGTTTCGCTTATTAATAAACAGATCCTATAATTTCTCAACAAACAAAATCCAGGCTATGCGAAGTCCGACAAATTAGCCCGCATTAGGTTAGCGTTCACAATGGTTTCAGTCAATTTTATCGTTGTCGGGAAACGAAACTATAGAGGAACTATTTTTAACGTTTCTTGAAACACACTGGTTTATAGGAATGATTGGTAATTATTTCAGGTAAATTCAGATGCTAATTTTCAAAAAAAATAGACATTTTAACTTGCTTTTGGTCAATAATTAAACACGCAAATATCAAAGCTTTTTAATATTTAATATAGAAAAAAGTTTAAGCAGTGTTATTATATTGGTAATTATCATTCAATTTTTAGTATCAAAATTTGTATTTTATAAAGTCATTGGTAAGCAGAGATAATAGATATTTTGAGAAAAATTCAAAAAAAATGATAAATTGATTTAGGATTCTTAATCCAAAATATTTATTTCTATAATCTAATGAGATTATATCTTGCAAAAATGTTTGATAACAAGAAAAATTACTACAGTTGCATCTTACTAAGTGCATTTTAGATAAACTCACATTTGATAATTTTTTTCTACGGTTTACTAAAATATTCTGAAAATTTTTTCGTATCATATAACTTACTAGTATACATTTCTTGTGAATGTATTTGTTTAATCTGTTCTGGTTTGATCTTATTAGCTTCCTGAATTTGTTTTTTGATTTCACTATCTTGATTCATTTCATTTAACCAACGATTGGTTATGTCAATAATTTCTGTTGCTGTAGGTCGTTCATCGGAATCTTTATGCATACATCTCATAG
>CAJVPY010002336.1:0-16459 GCA_910591965.1 Dentiscutata erythropus | reverse complement strand
ATTAATAGCATATTTCAAATTTTTGTAAAAATCACGTTGTGACACTAAGATCATATGAAAAATGATCGACATACCCCCTACCCTTAAATTACAGTACAAAATATTTATTTAATTTTAAGCAACTCCAATCATATTTAATTTTATAGAAATTAAGCGCAGACAATAAACTTAATTTGTTATAGAATAAATCTGAACTATAGGTCTAAAATTTACAAACTCAGGCTTGTTTTTAATTGCAGGTTTGTAATTCGATATGTGGTTTGGAACTGCTCAATATACAATAAGTAATATCGTTGCGACTCCTGATGAAATAGATGGATGCTCTTCAAGCATATTAGAATGATGTATAGCTTTTATGCAAAACTGGAATTTAACATATCCTAATTTAAAATTTCTTTTTCTCGTCTCCGTTAATTCTACGTTTCTGATTCCTGATAATAATTTTAGATTATGAAACAAACATATTTATAAAAATTTTTTTATATTATTTTTCGATGTCTAATATATCATCATGAATTCGATTGTTAATTATATAAGGGAGGTTTTATTGACAAACATAGGAATCATGATAAAATTATATGAAGTGTATAATTGATCTTACATTAAATGCGGACTGTACAAACTTATACTACGGTGCTGTACTAATTTACTATAACCCCGATTTTTAGGGTGGTTACCTAAAATTATAAACATATACGTGCATGCTACGTACGTACGTGTAACAATAACGGACTCAATCTTTTTCTTAATACGTACGTACGTACTTACAACACAAACTTCATGGCATCAAAAATATTTATGGGCGTTATGCCTGAATTATTGGAAAATATTCTTAATAATTTAAATAATGGACTTGATTCCTTATACTCATGTGCACTTGTAAGCCGACATTGGTGTAAAATGTCAATTCCTATTCTTTGGCAAGATCCATTTTCATTTCATATAAGCCCATTATTTATTTCTAACTACTTTTCATCACTTGATGAGAATGAAAAATTCGTTTTAAAAGAGTGTTTAAGAGAATGCGGAATAAATACAGAATTTTCCAAAACACTATTCGATTATGCAAAATTTCTAAAGGCCCTTGATTTATTTAGTTTAGAAAATAAAGTTAGAGAATGGATTGATTTCGTGCTTGATAATTCATATTGTAATAATTCATCAACGAATCGCATAATTAATCTATTATTCAAATTATTTATTGAAAATGGGGCCACTTTGCACAAATTAGATTTATATTTTCCTAATGAAGTGATTAATCCAGAGATCTTCGACTCATTAGAACAAAATGTGCAATGTTTCTCACAACTCCAAAGTTTATCTTTAGATTTAACAACAAACTCAAGCACTAAAAGTGTTACAACTTTATTGAGAATCTTAGCAAAAAATACTACGAAAATCAGTGCTTTGAAACTTGGATTTTATTCTTATTATGAACCACAATTATTTAATACGTTTATACGTATCATTAAATCACAAGAACAACTTAGAAAATTTAGCTTAGTTGGTGAAGATTATTCTACAGAAGTCCACGACATCATTTCAGCATTAGAGAGTCAAAAAAACTCATTACAAGAAGTTATAATAGCATATTGTGATTTTATTGCAGAGTTTGAGATTCTGAAAGATTGCAAAAATTTAGAAACACTTCGTATTAGGTATTGCGATACTAAACTGTTGAATATATTAGATTATAAAATCACCGCTTTGGAGATAGCTGATTTCCAGATTGATGTACCAACTATTGTACATATTTTAGAAAAGTCTGACTTATTACTACAACGATTAAAAATCGAATCAGATAAAGAAATTTGGGAACAATCTTTATTGCTAAATGCACTTAAGTCCTTTTGCCCAAATATTACATATCTCAACATTTGGAATATTAGGTTTTCCACACAACTCCTGGAGCTTATTGGTAATTTAAAAAAACTTCAATTTCTCACATTATACTTCATTTATGACGAGATACCAGAAGAAGAACTAAAAATACGAGTTATGCAGTTTGCAGAAATTTTGCCAATAACATTACAATATCTTGACTTAATAAATGTTTGGATAAAACCATATGTTGATATTTTGCTCAATCATTGCAATGCACCTTTAAAAAAGCTGTTAATTTTTAAGCTTGATAGCAAGAAAAATTCCAAAGCACTAATCGAATTTTGCGTACGAAATAAATCTTTGAATTACGTGGGTGTATTAAGAAAATTAGATTTGGATGATGATATTAGAAACGAATTAGAAGCATATGTCAAATTAGTACCACGTAGTCATATTGTTGTCAATTGTTAAATGTAGTTAAGCCGATCAAACTACAAAACTGTAAGTATTTATGCAAAAAAAAAGTTTCTAGATATATAAATATCTTTTTATAATTTCATATATATTATCAACATAGTTGCTAAAAATTTGTCCTTTTGTTTAAATAAAAACATATACTAGCTCACCATAAAAACATGATCATTTATTAAGAAGTTCTATATCTTCATAGTGTCATATCTCATATTGCATGAGAATCCAATATAATTGCATTTAATAGATCTGCACCAATAATAGGTTTATTCAGCGCCAATATAAGTAAATCGATTTGAAGATTTTCTTTTGGTGTTTTTATTCATAGAATTGCAATTTTAGACTAGCTTAAGTATAACTAAGCGATGACAGGCCTTAAACTATTTATTTGTCTTGAAAAATCAGGGTTTGAAAAAAATTATATACTATCTTTGCCCGTGCCTTCGTCACGGGAATTTTTTCGAATTCTATTACAGAACTGCTTCGGGTAATCAAAGTATGTGTCAAGTTAGTTTCATCGAAATTATCATGACGTGACTCTAACTTCTATCATAAGCTACAGTAAAACTTGCTATTCCAGTGACAATAGTTCGTAGTTAAGGTTGAATTATGTTGGAATTATTGTAATTTCCTTTATGAGTTGCTGCAAGAAATTCTTTCTGTAACAGAATTCGCTATTCTAGTCAGCATGGTATGTTAATATATGTTTAAGGTCAAGTTAGCATGCATCGAATTATCGTGACTTCTATCGTGAGCTAAAGTAAAACTTACTTGCTATTCCAGTGGCGATGGTTTGTGGTTAAAGTCGAGTTGTTTGTATTGCAATTACCATCATGAATTGCTGTAAAAAATTCTGGTACAGAATATACTGTGGTAAATTAGTTTACATTGGGATTATATCTTGTTAAATAATTCTTATTCTAGTGAGAAATAGTACGTAGCCAAGATCGAGTTAATTATGCATTGGAGTTTTCGTGATTTCATCATGAATTACTGCAAAAAATTCTTTTGCTAAACTTACTATTCTAGTAATATACCAGTTAAGTATGTAAGTTCGCATAGTAATATACTAGTTAAGTATGTAAGTTCGCATAATGCGCAAATATAAATCATAAATTCAAAATTCCCAGGGTAGAATAAAAACTACAATGTATCTATAATCATATTTTAGATCACCTGTATCATTCCACCCACACGTGACCAACAACAAAATTCGGTAAGTTTTTTTTATGTTAGGTTAGGGTTAGGGTGATTACCTATGTTAGGGTTAGAGTTTGAGCAGTTATATAGTAAAATCGCTCAAGGAAAACTTTTTTATTAATGCGCAGAAGGTGATTTGATATGCGATTTTTGTCAAAACGGACGTTTGCTGATCTTGAAATGTGATTTGATTCTGACCACGTATGGGTGGAATTTTGGTGGCAAAGGTCGGTGAACTTTTATTCCCCTATTTTCACAATTTTGGAATTCGGATACGATCGACATTTCTGAACATTTTAAACCCTATTACGTAATTAATTTTCCAATTACAGATCGTCTAAAGCCAGGTAGTAATTTATTTGTGTCACGTGATTTTTAATTTACAAATTTGTTGGCGTTAGTAATCAATTTAAATAACCGGATTTAGTCGTAAGAGTAATGGTAATAGTAATTTTATGTCATTCGGTTACCCGCATAACAAATGTAACAAATGTAGTAGCCTTATATAAAAAAAAATTTCTAAAAAAAAAGCCGTGCGGCAGTGTCATAGTCCCCGTCCCAAGATGTATATAATTTTGCGTGTCTTATTATCTTTTTTTTTTCCTAATCAGAGAATGTTTCTGCGCCCGATCAGCAGACAATTATGACTCCCTAATTTTTAGGGTTCACTACCTAAAATTACAAATACGACGTAAGTGTAATTTGAATCCTTTCTCATTAATGCAACACAAAATTCATGGCATCAAAAATATTTATGGGAGATATGCCCGAACTAATGGAAAATATTCTAAATAATTTAAATAATGAATTTGATTCCTTATTTTCATGCGTACTTGTAAGCCGACATTGGTGTAAAGCATCAGTTCCTATTCTTTGGCAGGATCCATTTTCATTCGAAAATAAGCCTTTATTCATTTCTAAATATTTTTCATCTCTTGGCGAAGATGAAAAATTCGGTTTAAAAGAATGTTTAAAAGAATGTGAAATAAATACAGAATTTTCAAAAACACTATTTGATTATGCAAGATTTTTAAAAGTTCTTGATCTACCTCGTTTAAAAAGTAAGGTTAAAAAATGGCTTTATTTCCAGCTTGATAATTTAATATCAAATTTTGATTACTACTCATTAGTACATCACATAATTAAATTGTTGTTTAAATTATTTATTGAGAGTGGGGCAACTTTACACAAATTAAATTTAGAATTTTCTGATTATGGAATTAATCCAGAAATCTTCTACTCATTAGGACAAAGTGTGCTATTTTTCTCACAACTCCAAGATTTATCTTTAAATATAACATTTGACTTCAGCATTGAAAATGCTATTGCACTATTAAAAACATTGGCAAAAAATACTACGAAAATTAATGCTTTAAAGCTTAGCTTTGGAGTTTATTCTGGTCATGAGCCACAATTATTTAATATTCTTACATGCATTATTAAATCACAAGATAAAATTAGGCAATTTAGTTTAACTGGTGGAGAAGAATTAACTTTACGTACAGAGTTCTACGGCATCATTTCAGCTTTAGAGAGTCAAGAAAATTCATTACAAGAAGTTAGAATAGAAAATTGTGCTTATGGCACAGAGTTCGAGATATTGAAAAATTGTAAAAAATTAGAAATTCTTCGTATGATATATTGTGATTATCCGAAAATATTGAATTATAAAATCAGCACTTTAGAGATAGCATGTTCACAGATTGATGCATCGACTTTAGTACAAATTTTAAAAGAGTCCGGCATATTACTGCAACGACTAAAATTTGAATCAGTAGATTACGAGTTTTTAGAAGAATCGTTATTATTAAAAGCGCTTAAGTCCTTTTGCCCAAACATTATATATCTCAACATTTTTAATATTAGGGTTTCCACACAACTACTAGAGCTTATTGGTAATTTACAAAAACTTCAATTTCTCTCGTTATGGAGCTTTGTAGATGACATACCAGAAGAAGAAAGAAAAATGCGAGTTATGCAGTTTGCAGAAATATTGCCGTTAACATTGCAATATCTTGACTTATGGGATGACATGCTGGATTCATATATTGATGTTTTGCTCAATCATTGTAATGCACCTTTAAAAAAACTGTTAATTTATTCTCTTCATAACGAGAAAATTGCTAAAGCAATAATCGAATTCTGCATCCGATACAATACTTTGAATTACGTGGGTGTATTTAGAAAATTAGATTTTGATGATGATATTGGAAACGAAGTAGAGGCATATGTTGCATTGGTACCATATACCCATATTGTTGTTGATTGTTAAATCTAGCAGTTCAAATAATAAAAATTATCAAGATCGAAAGCTAAAATATAATAAAACCGACCCAAATCTCAAATGCGGGCCCTAAACATAATAAATCATTTGTAACTCACAAATCTTACCAGCTAGATAAAATACCACTTAACATCGAGGTTGTTAAAGGTTATTAAGTGTAAGAAGCACAGATTAAAAACGTTACATTCTAAATAAATAGAAAATATTATTTATCAACAAGGTTGGTTATCTGACTGTTTCTAAACAAACAATCCGGAATAGTGTCTTGAATTGTGATATAATAGTGAGCAAAATCTGTTCAACGATCATAAGATAAAATATAAACCGTCTATAGTCTTTTCTAAATGCACGGTTCTTTTTTTTTTTATAGTACCCGAAAGCTCACTTAGCAAAATTTACAGTTTAAGTGCACATGCCCCTGTGTGAACGGCAATTTTCAAATAAACTTACATGGGAAAAAAATCCAATGTAGAATTAATTTTTGAAATGGGGTATCTGAAGAATTATTTATGACATGGTGATTTCGACCATCCACACCTTGAATATATCATATCTATAATAAATAATAAATGGATAATTCAGTATAATACAGGAACATGGAAAATATTGATATATTTAGATCAATATAAATTGATATTTTTGGGTTAAAAGCTAATAGATAATTTTAGCATCCTTATATTCTGCTTTTTTTTAGCATAAACTTCTGAACGATTTTTGTTAACAACGATAATGAATAAAATTAGATATCAATATAGTTTTTTTTTTTTAAGGTGTCGGAGACACAATGGTATGTTTTATTATTATTAATATATTACAATGAATGATTGTTACATATATAGACATTATTTATACTTTTCGGTTTAGTGAGGATATAGCTAACCATTATGCTTTTGGCACTGTATACATTAGATGCCTGTGTATACAGCCCATACTAGGACTACCTATTTAAATCCTCCAACCATCCCTAGCCTGCTCTCAGTTTACCTTTATTAGGACATAACCTTATATACAGCCAGCCTTAGAATGTAAGTTACAACTGTAGTGTTACACCACAGGTTGGCATGGTTTCACATCTTTGAAGATCATATAATATATTGATTTCAAGAATATATTTATTCAGCATCTTTACAAAAAGCAGCCCAAGGTCCTCATATACTATCTAAAGAGGATATATGAAATATGCAAGTAGAGAGTCCTATTTACTATTTACAAAATGAATATTTATTTTGTTAGTCAGATGTTGGTTGGATCTAGAAATTATTCTGCAAGAACTTACTCTTCTGATAATTGAATTAATAAATTTTAAAAATTCTTTAAAGAAGTTTTTTATTTATCTTGTAGCCAAGAAATTGTTATATTAAATTGGATATCCCAAAATGAAGTATTTAATTGTGTAAAGCTAGTATATCTAGACAAAAAAATTAATTACTAACAAATACATTTTGCATATTATGCAATAGCTATATTGAATTATAATGCAAGATATACTTATCTATTCTCAGAACTTCAGAAAATCTATAGCAAAAAACCCTTTGGGCTAAAAACTTGCACAATATTAACACAATAGAAAAAGAGCATTTTGAAAAACAAAGATGGAATTTTTATAAAATTCAACAATATAACCAAATATAGACTAATAATTTTGCTAATAAATGTAAAGAATTAAATAGTTTTAATTTTGATTAATTATTATTAGGGAAAATGTTTTTCATGCATCTGCATGGTCACGCACCCCTATGCATCATATATAAACAGTGATTATCTTTGATAATTATTGTTTTTTTTGTTTTTCACTTTAGCTTTCTTGGTTTTTGTTATAGTTGGTGTCATAGTTGATGTCACTATTAGATTTCTTGGTTTTTGTTGTAGTTGGTGTCATAGTTGGTGTTGTTGTTGGTGTTGTCGTTGGTGTTCATTGTTGTTGTCTTGTTGCTGGTAATGTCATTAGATTTTCTTTTAGGTTCAGCATTCTTATATCTTCTGACATTTTTATGAAGTGATTTTACTGCATTCTTGTGCATTCTCATGGGGTGGTTTTGTGTAGCTCTCTGATGTTCTTATAGTGTGTCTATATATTTCTTATAGTGACTTGTTTTGAAATCACCAGAACATAAAATCAGCAGTTTCTGGTAATTAGTTTTCTTTGTTTTTTTTCTTTTATTTTCTTGTCTTGACTTAATCTGTGTTTTTTTTTCTAACTTAAATTTGTCATTGAAGTTGCCGCTCTTGGAGTTATTAGTTTCATTGTTGGAGTTAGTTTTTTTTTTGTAATTACTAACATTTTTTTTCAGGGTATGATTTTGTCATTGGAGTCTTCATTCTTGAAGCTATTAGATCAGTTGTTGGAGTCAAGTAAGTTCATCATTGAGTTGTTTGAGCTTTTTTGGTAATTATTAATATTTTTCTTCTGGACATAATTTCGTCATTAGTTATTGCTCTTGGAGTTATTAGTTGTCGTTGGATCATTTGAGTTGTTTTAGTTGGTTTTGTTTTTTTTTAATTACTAACATTCTTCTTCCAGGCATTATTTTGTCAATAGAGTTACTTGTTTTCTATGTTTCTTTTCCTCTGTTCCGATTTTATTATTGATATCGTTATATTGTTGTGTTTTCGTTGTACTTGTACTTATTTATTAGTATCCATTTTTCAGTAAGTCATTAGTATTTGTGAATTTGCCTTGGCTTTTCATTGTTGCATCGTAGCATATTGATCAGTGATCAGAGTAGGGTTAGAGTTAGAGCCAGTAATCAGAGTAGAGTTAGGGTTTGGGTTCATATTAGGGTTTGGTTTAATAATAAAGTTATAATAGAGTATATAAAAATTAGAATAGAAGTTATTAATTGTACTTTTATTGAGAATTAATAATGTATAAATTATGTAAAAAAATTATATATATGTAAATTTTGATTAAAAATCATAAGTTTTTTAAGTAAAGGTATCTTCACAATTACTTGCCCAAAATTTGATAAAACTTTTTTATTTGATTCATAGAATTCTTATCATCAATTTTGTTAGATGATTTTGAAGATATCTTTACTCAAAATTTTTAAAAAATAAATTTGGTACTTCTAAATAGTTATTTTGATATTTCTTTAACTTTGAGCAAAGTTATTTCCACAATCACCTATCAAATTTGATAAAAAAATTTTTTATTTAAATTGTATGGATTCATAGAATTCAAATAAAAAAAGTTTTATCATATTGGATTAAGTAATTGTAGAGATATCTTACTCAAAGTTTTAAAAAAAATTGGTATAGTTTCTTGATAGATAGTTTGATTTTTAAGCAAAGGTTTCTTTACAATTACCTGACAAAATAGACAAAACTTTTTTTATTTGGATTCTATTGATTTATAAAATTCAAATAAAGAAATTTTTATCAATTTTGGTTATGTGGCTGTAAAGATATCTTAATTCAAAGTTTTTAAAAAATTTGGCAGCTTCTATTTTAATAGGCATTTTAATATTTCTTTAATTTTGATTAATGATATCTCTATAACCACTTGATCATAATCAATAAATATATATTTTTTTTGAATTATATAGATGCATAGAATTCAAATAAAAAAGTTTTATAGAATTTGGTCAGATGGTTGTAGAGATATCTTCACTCAAAGTTTAAAAAAAAATTGGTACAGCTTCTATTTTAACAGGTATTTTAATTTTTGAGCAAAGATATCTCTACAACTATCTGACCAAAATTGATAAAACATTTTTTATTTGAATTCTATGAATTCATAGAATTTAGATAAAAAATTTTATTGATTTTGGGTAGAAATACTTCGCTTAAAGGTTTAAAAAACTTGGCTCAACTTCTATTTGATGAATTTTAATTAACGATATATCTGCAACTACCTGATCCAAATCGATAAAATCTTTTTTATTTAGATTTTATGAATTATATAATTCAAATAAAAAGGTTTTATCTATTTTGGTCAGGTGGTTGTGGAGATATGTTTGCTCAAAGTTTGGTATAACAATTTTGATAAGTATTTTGATTTTTTTCTAACTTTGATTGAAGATATCTTCACAACCATCTGACCAAAATTGATGAAATCTTTTTTATTTGAATTCTATTGATTCATAGAATTTAAATAAAAAAGATTTCATCAATTTTGGTCAGGTGGTTGTGGAGATATCTTCATCAAAGTTTTTAAAAAATTTGGCACTTCAATTTTGATGGGTGATTTAATTTTTCTCTAATCTTGATCGAAGATATCACCACAACCACCTGACTAAAATTGATGAAATCTTTTTTATTTGAATTTTATGGGTTCATAGAATTCAAATAAAAAAAATTTTATTGATTTTGGTCAGGTGGTTATAATGATATATTTGCTCTAAGTTTTAAAAATTTGGCACTTCAATTTTGATAGTCGATTTGATTTTCTCTAATCTTAATCGAAGATATCACCACAACCACCTGACCAAAATCAATGAAATCTTTTTTATTTGAATTTTATGAACTCATAGAATTCAAATAAAAAAATTTTCATTGATTTCGGTTAATTAAAAATTTTTGTTTTTTAAAAAAATTAGTGATCTTGTGATGAATTTTGATTGGTTAATCATGGTGCATGGCTGTGTAGATGCATAAAAAATTTAAACTCTTATTATTATAAAATAATAATTTTAAAAGCTTGATTATTTATTTACTATTATAATTTAATATAAGAATTGGTTTATTATAAAGATAAAGCACAGGATTGGCTTCATGCAAAATAGTTTTATCTATCTTTTGCTTTATTGATTGTAGACTTTGATGTAATTATAGGATGTATTAGTTGCTATACTTTTCTAAAATATAAAAAAGGCTTATATGCATTGTTTCATATATACTATATGTTTTGTTGAAAACTCCAAATTTTAAACCAGGCAATATTATCAAAATAAGAATAAAAATACATATAGTCTTCCTTCTATAAAATTACCCAGTTTGTCTAACACTTTTGGGTGATTATGTAGAGAGGTGACTAAATAGAAGCATCTCTATATAATCACATAATATACAATAATATATATAATGTGATTTTAAAAAAGTAAAATATTGTTTTTTATTGATAAATTTTAAAACATCTATTAAATAAAAAAACTTGTTATTTTATTCAAAATTTGATTATAGATATCTTGATAACTAATAATCTAAATCAGTTCAAATTTTTATAATAGATAGTATAAGTATTTTTCTATTAAATATAAAAATTTCAGCCAATTTGGTTTGATAGTTCACGAGTAATCATTTGTATACAATAGTAAATATTTTTAAAAAAATTGGCTATTGTATACAAACGATTACTTGAGAACTACTAGACCAAATCAGCTAAAATTTTATATATAGTATAAGAATATTAATACTATATATGGTAAAAATTTGAGCCAATTTGGATTAATAGTTATCAAGATATCCATCATCAATTTTTGAGTAAAAATAACAAATTTTTTTATAATTAAATTTTTGCTAGTTTTACTCAAACTTTGATGATAGATATCTTGATAACTATTGATCTAAATCAGTTTAAATTTTTATCATAGATAGTGATTATATTCTTATACTATATAAAAATTTTTTAGCTGATTTTGTCTAGTAGTCTTCAAGTAATTATTTGTATATGATAGTTAATTTTTTAAAAAAAATTGACTATCATATACAAGCAATTACTTGAGAACTACCAGATTAAATTATCTAAAATTTTTATATTTAATATAAGAATATCAACACTATCTATAATAAAATTTTGAGCTAATTTGAATCCCTATTTATTGAGAGATCTATTATCAAATCTTGAGTAAAAATAGAAAAATTTTATTATAAAAAAATTCATTATTTTTACTCAAACTTTGGTGATGGATATCTCAATAATTATCGATCCAAAATGGCTCAAATTTTTACTATAGATAGTGTTTAATTTATATATTAAATATAAAAATTTCAGCCGATTTGGTCTAGTAGTTCTTGAGTAATCATTTGTATCGATAGTCAATTTTTTTAAAAAAATTGACTATTATATACAAGCAATTACTCGAGAACTACCAGATTAAATTGGCTAAAATTTTTATAATTTATATAAGAATATCAACACTATCTATGGTAAAAATTCGAGCTGATTTAGATTGATAGTTATCAAGATATCCATCACCAAAGTTTGAGTAAAAATAGAATTTTTTATTTATTTATTAGATATTTGATTTTTCAAAAATTTTATTTAAAGATATCTTCACAAATTTATAGAATTCAATAAAAAATTTTTTATTAATTTGTGATTTAAAGAGGTAATTTTATTAATAAATTGGTAAAAAAACTTTTTTAAAAAATGTGATAGTGATAGTACTATAATTGTGATTATATAAAGGTATTTTTAATATTAAAAAAATGTTTGTATAAAATTATAGAGTTTGTGATTATATAGAAGATAATTGTATAGAGGGATGACTATATGTGATAAGGATAATATGAAATTATGAATAATATTGTAATAATACAGTCATCCTCCCATATAATCACACAGTTGGGCACATAGTAACTTTTATTTAAAATGTGCTTACAAAGAGGTTGTGCTTATATGGAGGTTTTTTTCTTATAAATTAAATTATAGTTTGGCCTAAATGATAATGTGATTACCTATAATGTGATTATATAGAAGGTGACTATATAGAGGGATGACTGCATAATAATAACAATATTAAATTAATCTTGTTGAAGTTGAGCCAGTCTCATATTGAAGAGTTTGGTCTCTTGACTATGTTTATCATTAATCAAATTATACATTATTAATTACCCAGGTTTGATTAGATAATTAAGATCAAGTATAAAACAATTAAGCCACATATGCAATACAAATTTAAGAGATTGTGATTAAGAAATTATATAATTAAGAAAAGACAAAATCATATAATCAGTAATAATATAATTAGTTTATAGTCAAAATAAGAGTATTTAAGAGATATAGAAAATAAAGAAAAAAAGTTTAGATTCTTTTTTTCATTTACAAATAATTAAATATTATTAAAAAGATGTGTAAAAAATAAAGATAAATAAAAAGAAAATAAAAAATAAAACTGATATCTCTGTATTAAAATATTAGTAACCTAATAGTTGTTTGAGGTCTTATTTTGATATGTCGCTAATAAGTAATAGAGTCAATAAATAAAAAATAAATAAAAAAAACCATTATCTTTGTATTGAGACATTGGTGACTCAGCAGAGACTTGAAGTCATATATAATAGTAGTTACAGACAACAATGATAGTTATAAAGACTAGAAATAGAATATCTTATTGTTATACAGTCTCTGCAATCCTCTTTGACAGTTTTACAATTATTACCTTTCTTTGAAATCTTTAATTAAAAACCAAATAGTCTGTAAAAAAATTATACTATATAAAAATTAAAAACATAAATCTAATAAATTTTATCTTTAGAATAATTTTGTCTAGTTAGAAGTTCTATATAGTGGCTTGCTAATATTATTGAAGTGAACAATTGAATATGAATCAAGAGTTTATAATAAAATAGTTCTTAGATTTATTTGTTTGCTTAGTATAACCCCAGAAAAACTATTGCTTAATAAGTTACTTTGAAAGTTATATAATTACTTATATAATAGAAAGCTATAGTTTGTAATTGATAAAGTACATTGTATTTTTAATTTGTCATTTCAGATAAGATATACACTTAGTTTATAAAAAAATAACTAATTTAAAAAATTAAATATAGAAAAGAATAAATAAAATTAAAAATATTAAAACAATACTTTCCTGTACTAGAATTATAGCTTTATCAGCAACTTTATCTCATGCTAATATAAAAGTGCTTCAAATTAATTTAAATTTTGATACAACCTGCTTTGTAACTATAAGAGAATCTAATTTATTTTACAAAGAGTTATAGTTTTCTGAATAAAGCCAAACAGATACCAACCTAGCTTAGATGAAGTAGTAAATTTGGTAAAAAATATAGAAGAAGCTAGTTGTGTAATAATCTATTGTATGCAAATCAATAATTGTTTAGATATTTTTAACATGCTAAATGCAAAATTTAAAAAAGTTATTATTAGATATGTATAATAGACAATTAATAGAAAGTGATAAAAATAATGTGATAAAAAAATAAAATAAAGGTCAAACACAACTAATGATTGCAATATTAGCTTTTGATTTAGGCACAGATATACCCAATATCTGTCTAGTTATATATTATAATTTTTTAATAAGTATAAATAAGTGTATATGTTATTTTGTATAAATTTATTAGAGAACAATAACTAATATTTTTACAATAGCTAGCTTTATTCAAGCTTCTAAGCTAATTAAATGAAATTAACAAAAAGCTATATATATTATTTCTCATTCTTAAAAGAATATTCATATAAATTATTCTATTATTGCAGAAAATTAAAAGAGTTATTATTATTTTTTTTTTACTTAGTTAACTGCCATAACATAGTAAACTTTATTAGAAATTTAGTAAATTTATATTTATAATTTAGTACAAATACATCTTATTCATATATTATCTTCTTCAGTTGCATTTGTTATTTATCTTGTGCTATATCTCCAAATAGGAACTACTCAGACCAGCAATTACCTACTATTTTTTACTATTTTTTATAGTATACCCAAGTAGAAACTAAGCCTAATAAGTATTTTTGATAGTGTAGCAGAACTGTCTCAATTCATTCTGTATTCCATATTACTACTGAATTAGATTCAGAGATATTATATTCCAACTATTATACTAAAGCCTAACTTGGTACTTGGTGTTATATCTATATATCCCTGTCCTTATTGGGTTCATAGCTAGCCCAATACTAACTTTCTATTTAACATATAAGTCTGGCTCTAAAGATTTTTTTTTTTCAATTCAGTTAACTCAGAATAGTTGGTCTACCTAGGTTTTAAGTACTATATAATACTCTTCATGCTTATAAAACATATATGCTTTTTCTCCAGTGCATCTCCAGTGACCAGGTTGGTGTAACCCTAAATCTAAAAGGTTATGATAGAACCCCAGATAATACTAACAGAGCTACGAGTTGAGTTAATAGTAAATTTTCAGCCATTTATTCACTTTTTTGGCTCAAACTTTTTTTAAATTTTGTTCATAATTAAAATTAAATTTTAATTTGACCAGAATTTAGAAAACTTTGGGTCAAAAAATATTAAAATTTAATAAAAACATGTCTAGTTTAGCACTCTTGCTCTTTTTAGAATTATCCAGGTTCTGTTAAGCCTCTAGTTGAGTTTTCAATATAGTTTTCAATTTTGCAATATTGTCAAAAGTAGAAAAAATAATCAATTATAAAATGATTACTCATATGGTTTATTCAATAATGACTGATTATAAAAATTCTCTTTTGTGATTGATTAATCAATAAGAGATTGAGCATATCAATCATTGTTAATTATTAAATTATTATAAAAGATTAATCTAAACAAATCTAATTAATTATTAAATTTAAAGCACTTAATATATAATAGTTTTTATTAATCAATTTAAATTTTTTTAAACTTAATTATTTTATTTTTATTTTTTTTTAACATCCTTTTAAGAAGGGATGCTAGGAGGTATAGATTATTTAATACTTAAATATTATAGTTATAGGAAGAAACACTTGTATAGTGCTTTCTTGCTTTACAATTGTTGTTCTATTTACTACCTAGAAGTTTTATTTTTTTTTAAATTACAACCTTCTTTTATAGAATGTTTTGTGTGATTATATTATAGTAATGAGATATGTTAGCAAAGGATTATTGTGTCAGAATCTTTAACAAGTATCAAAAATAAATTGAAAAGATAAATTAAATATTTTGTACTGTATAGCTTTGGATCTTGAATTAATTTATTCTCAGAAACAGTTCATGGTGATTTATATACTAGAAACATTTTGCAAAGGCAACTAGATAATACATGCATCACAGATTTTTGTCTTCCAGATGAAAAAAGTTAAAAAAATTTATGGAATTATGCCTTATATAGCACCTGAAAATCTGATGAGTTAATTATATATAAAATCATTGGATATTTATAGTTTTAAAACCATCATGATAAAAATATCAACCTGAAGAAGAGCATTTGATGGAATTCTATTTGATACTAATCTTCAATTTAAGATAATTAATAGAACAAGACCTGAATATATTTATGCTTCAGAATTTTATATTAAATTGGCTAATACCTGCATAGATATAATCCTAATAAATGACTAACTGCTACTATAAAATCAAATAACAACAAAATTAAAACATCAGAATTATTATTATTTTTGTAAATTAATACCAATAGCTAGTAATTGATAAATACAAATCAAATAGTAGATAGTCAAATGCAAGATTTAAAAATTAAATAAATTGATAATTCTAATTCATAAATTAATATCATAATTATGGCAGCATTAACCGATAATTTACTATATAATTTCAGATCAGAAGAGGCTATAGTAAAAAAATTTTTGATATAGGTTTTGCATAAGTTCCAGGGTGAAGTAAAATAAGTATTTATTAGTATACAGTTTTATATTTAACTTTTAAATATGTATAGTACATATATGAATTAAAAACTTTCTCTTTATTTTATTTAATCTAAAGAATCAATTTTATGATTAATCATATGGGCTAGGTGCTGGAAAAAGGAACGAAATTGACAAATCAAAAGATCTTCAGAAAATCAATTTTTGTGTTATAA
>CAJVPY010002335.1:0-16464 GCA_910591965.1 Dentiscutata erythropus | reverse complement strand
CTGCAGTTTTTTTTCTATTATTTAATACTAATTGTTGTATTTTAGATAAATCTGCAAAACCAATTCTTGGATTTCTTTCTGAATGTTTTTTTGGTAATGGATTATTGGGGTCTTTTTTCTACTTGCTAATAATATTCTTAACACACTCTATAGATTTTTTTATTATCATAGAAATTTTTTCAACTGGCACACCTGCATGGTGCATGCCAACAATTTGCCAATATTCATCAAATTTTGGTTCAGTTCCTCTCAGCATGTTTTCAAAATGGTTTATTTCTTTGTAAAATTTAATACAAAAGTTAAGCAATTAATTTGTAAATGTTGAGAATTTATATTTTTTTGTTAACTGAGACTATACTACTGTATATATGTTTAGAGGCTAATCAAACTGGCCTAAGCACAGCCTAATTATTTATTTATGATGAAAAATAGAACTTCGAACTTTCAATTTTTTGTACTAGATACAATCTACTGTATTTAATTTATTAGAAATTGTGTTTGATACAAAATACTGTATAATTGCTACCCAACTACAATATATTTAGACTAAGTTAAAGCCATTTTGTATATACAGTATGTTTAGAGGCTAGTTGGACCAGGGACGTGAGAATTCTGTGATTTACAAGAAGATTAAGGAATCATTATTTATAAACTTTACTGTATAAATAATGATTTCTTAATCTTCCTGTAAATCACAGAATCCCCACATTTCTGGGTTGGACTGACCCAAACACAGCCCGATTATTATGAAAAATAGGACTTCGAACTTTTAATTTTATACCAGGCACAATCTATCTAATTGTGCCGATGCAAAATATACTATAATTAGCTATTCAAACTAAACTAGTTTAAGACTAAAGCCAAATGATTGTTTGGCCGATTTAGTTAAGTTAGTGATTTTCAAAAATAATATTGCATTATGACCAATTATTATAATAATAATGTCGATGTTATTAAAATTTTATCTGAATGCTTGCTCAATATGCTTGGTGTGTTTAATTTGTGTGAAAGTTTATGGAAAAGACCGTTCTTGTTAACCAATAAACTTGACAAGAAATATAAAAAAGGCTTCAGATATCAAATTAGCTTTTATAATAAATATATTACACGAATAGGTGCTAATATTAAAAAAGTTAGCTAATATTAGAAAAGTTAAATATGATCAAGAAGTTGTCAATTGGACTAAAAATTCAACTAAAGTCGAGATTCCAAAAAATCAAAACTTAATTAATATTTGCCAAAAATACATTAAAAATTATGATCAACAAAATTAAAGCGAAAAAACAATTAAAGATTCTCTAGAATTTTATCGTCTATACCAAATACTTTTAAGTTATCTGATTTCTGAAGTGACTGCGACTGATTTAGAATTAATAGTAAAAAAATCCTAAATTGAGTATTACTGTATTAATATGAAAAAACCCAAATCAGAAGCTATTAATACAAAAGAACCTTTTATAAAGTAAAAATACTGTGCATATATCCAAGTCAGTATATAGCCCTCTAAATTTTTTGTAAGACTAATGTTATATCCCAACCAAAATTCTATCTTGAATTGTAATTCAAACAAGTATTAGTCAGGTTTTTCTTTCATTAAAACTTTAATTTATACTGTATTATTCATGTTTAAAGAACATGGTTTTCCTGAAGGTGATGGAAGTTTTTCAATACAACCATATCTTTGAAAATATACAAGAACCCGACTTATAGAAGATGTGCTAACACCTAAGTGTTTTGTAATTTTTTGAGTTGATAGGCCTTCTAAATTTTTTTCAATAATTTGCTAGTGAATATGGTTTGAAAGTATCATTTTTTGAATTCATGTACATAATTTTATATTTATATTAGCCACCTGATTTTAAATTACATATACGTATTACATCAATTTTTATTGAATTTATTATGCTGAAAAAATGATTCGGCCAAAAATCAATCGGCTAATTTTTTATCAGGTGTCCCAGGAATAATGAAAACAGCTGTAATTCTTAGGAGTATTATCAGCTTTATTTAGCCTGTATATTTAACTATTATAAAAGCCAATTAATAAGAGAGCCAAGTAAGCTGATAATATATAATTTAGCAGTAGCGAAATAAATTATGTTAAAGTGCAAATAATGGTGACATTTTAATTGTAATCGTGATTAACTTAGTTAGAGATACAAAACAAATGTCTTGAATGTTGAAAAGGAAGACTTAGTTGCTCTTAAAACACTTAAGGCTTTAGCAAAAATATCCACATATCTCTCTGCATGCTTTTTATCTACTTTGAGCTCCTCTTTACTTTGTAAATTATACTTTAATTTTGTTGCATTTTTTGAATATAATATATTTATATTAAAATGATACTTCATAATTTTTCAAAGCCATTTACATTACTCTTAGTCAACATGACTTGGCCTGAAAACTTAAGCGAGCGAAGAGTTTTGTGAAATAAATTATATAAAGTACAAAATAAATTATATGTTAATGTGTTAAGTATAAAATAAATCAAATACTGTATGTAGCATTTTTATAATTTGGACTTTAGCAAAAATTGAAATTTGACTATTATAAAAACAGATTAATAAGAGAGCCAAATGAGCTAATAATATAGAATTTAGCAGTACAGTATGTTTAAGTGCGAAATAAATTATATATTTAAAGTGTGAAATAAATTATACGTTAAAGTGCGAAATAAATTGTATGTTAAGTGTGAAATAAATCAAATACTGTATTAGTAGTATAGTATGTATTTTTATATCATTTTTAAGTTACAGAATCGAATTTGCTTTACTAGAAAGTTATACCATTTTAATAGTATTATTATTTAATCGAATTATTGAGACCTACTAAAATTAATCAATGTTCTTTATACCCAAAAGGTGTTTTCAAGCACCTCACTTAATGGATCGGAAGTAAATTTTTTAATTAGTCAAAATTGAATAAATTAACCAAATGAGCTACTATATGAACAAATCAGAGAGGCAAACCCTACCTTTTTTTTTCAAAACTTTACCATTAATAAAGGTCGCTCAAGCATTGCTTTTACATCTTTTACATATTAAACATATAAACAATTAATTCTCAACAAATTTCTAACTGGTCTAAGGCTATTTTCAAGCATCTAAATCAATTGATCAGATAATAATCATGATGATGCTCAAGCATCACAATTGATGAATTAAATGCTTGAGCATGGTTTTCATAATGTTCACTATACGTACTACCTAAAAACCTTATGAAATAAATTTCTTTTCGATCAACTGTTAAAGGTTCAACTTTAGTTACATCAGCTTCTTCTTTAATGATTTTTAACAATTTAAATTTCTTTATTATATAGAAAAAATCCACCTAAACCTTTCAGTTTTAGGTCTTCTTTACTGAGAAGATTTTAAATTTAAATGAGTAAAAAATAGAATAACAGTATTCATTATGGTTTAAAAGATTGCTGTATTTATTATACTCATATTAAAGTATCGATTAGTTGTTTAAAAGCTTCAAACATTAAATATGTAAAAAATGTAAAAGTAATACTTGAACGACCTTTATCAATTGTAAATTTTTGAAGGAAAGGGTGTTCTCAAGCACTTTACTCAATGGATCGGGAGTCAATTTTTAATTAGCCAAAATTGAATAAGGGCGTTCTCAAGCACTCACCTCAATGAATTCAATAAAAATCTGATTGGCTAGTTTGATTAAACTGACCAATCGGATTCGTTATTGGGCCCATTTAGTTATATAGGTGCTTGAGAACAACCTAAATTAACCAAGTGAGTCACTATTTCGATGAACAAATCAGTAAGACACAACCCACCTTGATAAGGTTACTTAAGTATTACTTTTATATTTTATATATCAAACATAATAAATAATTAATTCTCAACAAATTTCTAACCGGTCTAAAAAAATACTACTTTTTTTTAATGTTCGAAGCTTTTAAAACAAATAATCGATACATTAATATGAGTGTAATAAGTATAGTAATCTTTTAACATTCAACCAAACCATAATAAATATGTACTACTATTTTTATTTTTCACTCATTTAAATTTACTACATATCTTCCCAGCAAAGAAGATCTAAAACCAAAATGTTTGGGTAGATGTTTTTCCATATAATAAAGAAATTTAAATTGTTAAAAATCATTAAAAGGAGAAGCTGATATAACTAAAGTTGAACCTTTAACAGTTGATCGAAAAGAAATTTATTTCATAAGGTTTTTAGGTAGTACGTATAGCAAACATTATGAAAACCAGAAAAAGTATACTCAAGCATTTAATTCATCAATTGTGATACTTGAGCATTATCATGATTATTATCTGATCAATTGATTTAGATACCTTTAGATTTTAAAAGCTTTGAACATTAAGGGTGTTCTCAGGCACCTCACTCAATGGATCAGAAGTAAATTTTTAACTAGTTGGAAATTAAATAAACTGAGTGAATTGAACAAATCAACGAGACACAAGCCATCTTTTTTCTTCAAAAATTTACTACTGATAAAGGTCACTCAAGCTTTACTTTTACATTTTTTACATATCAATTATAATAAACAATTAATTTTCACCAAATTTCTAACTGGTCTAAATATATAATATTTATACATATCAATATTTTAACTATTGAAAATATTAATTTTCTTTATCATTCTTTCAACTTCTTTTAAAATTATTAAATCAAAAATTCATAATTGAATAAAGATAGCCACTTTATTTTTAATGTTTGAAGCTTTAAAACAAATAATCGATACATTAATATGAGCGTAATAAATACAACAATCTTTTAGACCATAATGAATACTGTTATTCCATTTTTTACATTTAAATTTAAAATCTTCTCAGTAAAGAAAACCTAAAACTGAAAGGTTTGAGTAAATTTTTTCCATATTTGACAGATACATAGTAAAAAAAATCAAATCATTAAAAGGAAAAGCCGATATAACTAAAGTTGAAACTTTAATGGTTGATCGAAAAGAAATTTTAACAAAATAATAAACAAAAAAAAAAACTTATTTTCATTATACCCGTTCCACGATCTCAGATTCTTGATAGTACCCAAGACTGAAAGTTGCAAACACTAAAATAAAAAAAGAATTTATTAGTGTCGAACAAGAACAATGCCACATTGTAGAAAACATCAGTAGAAATTAAACAATAAAACAAAAAACAAGAAAAAAAACTAAAACCAAACCAGTGTGAAAAGAAATAACTACTTATCACATTATGTGCAAGTCAAATGTCGATTTCCAAACCCTTCTTTAGAAACAGGTTCATTATTGCTAAGATTTAAAGAAATCAGAGTGAAGAGCCTTAGCTGGCGCCTTTCTTCTTAGAACAAGTTAATTATAGCCAATATACAAGAAACCAAAATACTATACTGCCATATTAAAGACCCGGGTCTCTTATATTTCACATTCGGCAAACCTGGCCAGTTTAATGTATATGGTCGCGATAGTATCATCGCTCACACGACCCTAAAAATAAATACATGTATATATATATAATAAATTAGCCCTGGCGAACTCAAACTAAAGAGACTCTGGCCAGTCTAATGTATATGGTCATGATAATATCATCACTCACACACGACGCTATAATAAGTGTACTCTAGATACTACAGTACTAAATACTACAGTACTACTTACAAAAAAATGATTTTGACTAATAATGGTAAATAGAAAAAAAATTAGTATATTAAATAATTATTTTACTCTATATAACCTATATACGTACGTATAACTTACTTAAAAATAAATACAGTACTGGCCAGTCTAATGTATACAGTCGACATGACCCTAAAAATAAATAAATATATATATATATATAACAAATTAGCCCTGGCAAACTCAAACTAAAGAAACTCTGGCTAGTCTAATATATACGGTCGCAATAGTATCATTGCTTACACACGATACCATAATAAGTGTACTCTAGATACTACTTACTAAGAAATGATTTTGACTAAGATAACCCTAACCCTAAAGTTAACTCAATAAAATATTATAAAAATAGTTTGGAATTATCATGCCTGCGCTTTTCTGCTTTTCTATATTAAATAAAGTATAATAAATAAGTGAACTAAACTTATTATTATTATCTCTGTATGTTTAAGTACCTGAAGTTTTTCCATATATGTTCTTATCTAAATCATTACCGTATATTCCTGAAAATAAGCTACTTCGAAAATAAGCTACCCCCTCACTTTTGAGGCAAAAACTCAGAATCCTCTCTTACCCGAAAATAAGCTACCCCTGAATTTTTTAAAAATTTTTAACAGTTGTTATATATAAAAGTCAAAATTATACTAAGTAAATATATATTTTGACCATAATAGAAGTTGTTCATAATTTAAAAATACATATATTCTGAAAGTTTTATACAATTTGGATAACTTTTATTAGTACATTTTAGCATTTTAAATTCAAATTTAAAATGCAAAAGTGTACTAATAAAAAGTTATCAAAATTGTATGAAACTTTTAGAATATATGTATTTTTAAATTCTAAACAACTTCTATTATAGTTAAAATATATATTTATTTAGTATAATTTTGACTTTTATATATAACAACTGTTAAAAATTTTTGAAAAATTCAGGGGCTAGCTTATTTTCGGGTAAGAAAGGATTCTTAGTTTTTTGCTCAAAAGTGAGGGGATAGCTTATTTTCGAAGTAGCTTATTTTCGGGAATATATAGTAATATTTTAATTTAATTAATATAGTCTAAGGCTAAAATTTTGAGAATATATATAGGGAATTACTATTTCTACTCCTCTAATTTGTTAATGCCACTTCCATGGTCAGAACCGGCTTTCGAACTAGGTTATGCGGTCGATGACATACTAGTTTGCTAATCATCATGCATATTATTTGTAACATCTATCTTCATATAACATTTATCTTCATGTAATACATACTATATATCGCTATATACCCACTATATAACTAATTTGCAGAATTATTATTGTACTACGTAATGCTATAAATTCAATATGTAAATTTCTGGGTTTAAGATTTAAAGAATTACTCCAAAGCTATAGCTATTAGACTTATTATCCTATTTTTATGTTTGTAATTAGTATTTAAATATTTAAGTTTGGTATTTCACGAACAATGAGTTTAAATTCATAAACATTTCTATTTTTATTATTTGATTTATTCATATCGATAGTTCAAAATCTACAACTTTCAACTATATCGATGTTCCTTAATACTATAAAACTTACCAGAATACTACATAGTTACTCGCTGCAACTAAAATTTATGTGTATAATGATACCGACAATATAATAGTTATCTATAATGACATATCATCAATATATATATGCACTACATAACACAGCATTTAATTTTACTAAATCTATTAAGAGTAAATTTAATTTTGAATTCTGCCAAGAATACTTCTGCACTTAAGATCATTTTGATTAAAAATACTACATAGCGAAACCTACTTCCAGTAAATATACAGCATTAGCTGTCTTGAATAAATTTAAAAAATACAAGTATAAGTGAAAAAATCATTAAAACTCTATAAATAAGGTATTATTTGTTATTTATTATAGTGAAACTTAAACTACACTACAAAATAATAACATAAATTCTTATAATTTATATAATTAGTAGAAATTGCATTACTAGAGTTTATTACTATCCAAATATTACATATAATAATATAAATTTATAATTTATACATTAGGACATGTTCTGCAGTTGTGACTAGTTTGTTGGCATAGGCCACATTGTCTTTGCCGCTTTTCAACAACTTGAATGCAGATGAATCCCTTTGTGTCAAGCTTTGGCTTCAATTTTTTGCCCCAACTGGTCTTTCACGTACTTTACTAATGATTAGATTTTTTGGAATAGCAGGTGAACTTTGCAGCAACTCTTCAAATTGTGAATAAGCAACAGCTTGCTAGTATGGTGACCATAGTTGTGAAATTTGACTGCAAAAGAGATTGGAGATTCTTATTATTATTACTTATAGAGTAAATAAGTTCAAGAAATTCCAGGTAGCAACCTTGAATCTACCAGTGTTCATGGAAATCAATTTTTTGTAATATTTGCCCAGTTGCCAAACGTTTTCTAATCACATGTGAACATGGAATTCTCATCATGGATCTCAAAATTCCTGTATATGGCTTTAGAGGTGTGTCTGAAGTTGTATTAATGCCTTAATAAATTCATCATAAGTTTTTTTTAAGGCAAAAACTGATATGTAGTACAAGAGAGATTCAAACAAAGCAATCCAGTACATATGTTGTATTCTTATGCGCTCAGAGGAAATTGCTGCACAAATTTCTTTGGCTTGAGTTTCTACTTGCAATACAATTTTATAACACACCGAATCAAGATCATCTGTGGATATTTGTAAACATCTGAAACCAAATATTGTTATATTATTGTGATTGTAATTAGTAATGTGATCAAAATCTGAATATTACTTTTTAATTTGGTTTAATATAATTACTTACTTTTTAAGTGTAGCATATATGCCTTCTACTTATAATGTCACTTTGTTACCAAGATGTAGGTAACAATCAACCTAGGTATAAATAAAACACTTTTTATGAGGGATTCAAGTTTTTTCAAGATATTGCAAAACATTGGGTTGATTTTTATAATATTCCAAAAACATATTCCACTGAGCTATAAAATTTTGTTTAGTAGCGAATACTATAACCCTTTGCTACTTTGATATAAATTTGATCCAAAGTTTTTCAGTAGTAAAATAGCGTTTATATTTTGCCATAATGTTCTTGTTTATATACCACACACACAAAATATAGTGAGTGTTAGAAAAGACTTGATCGATGGCCTTTATTAATACCAATTCTCTTTCAGTAAGAATAACACGAAGATAGGATATTTCATCAAAGAGTTTTGAAACACAGCTTAAAGCCCATTCATAATTCTCTTCCGTTTCATCTCTCAAAAAGACAGAGCAAGAAAGAAATGTTGTATTGAAACCTGACATACTAACAACATTTAATAAGAGCATTCTATACTTATTTGTTTTATAGGTAGTATCTATAAGTAGCACAATCAGATAGGCATGAGTTAAAGCGACAGAAATTTTATATGCAAAAAAAAGGCATTTGATGTGATTTTGGCTATCACATTGATATTCAAACTCAAAATTCGATTTATGCAATTCATCAATAAGGGCTTGAATTGGAGTTTGACTATTAAGTCTTTCTTGATGAATAGAATTTAAAGTATTATATATCATCTGAGATATGGCTATTGAAGAAGAATTATTTTGTTGAATGCTTGATAAAATTTGACGAAGATGTGAACTTGCAGCAGACATCTGCTGAACTTGATCTCTTTGTTCAGGATCTAACCTCGAATGATTGAGTGACCAGACATATTTGTTGATGCTCCATAGTTGTGTTCAGAGTTACGAATCTCAATAAACCAAGAGTTATTATGTCTAACTCCATAAAGTTCAAATGGATAACCTAAAAGTCTTGAAGCTATTTGTTTATAGCATGAATTGTCAGTCAAATTCAATCTATTTCTATAAACTCCACCTTTATCACAACTCAATGTCATATTCTTGATTACTCTATTTGAATTAGATCATGATCTTTTGATAAATATAGTATATCCTTGAGTCATAGCAAAGCTTTGAATATGGGTAAGAAGTTCTTCATGACTTCCAAATGGTCCGAGTGAAGGTGGAAGCATAATTAAGTGAAAGAAACTATATTAAGGTAAAAAAAAATATATGATCTGAATTTGATGTAATTTTATAATTAAAAGTATAATGGCAAGAAAACCAGATTTCGCTTATATAAAATATATAAAACGTGTACATACTATATTATGATGAGTGATACAGATTTACAACTCAATATTTAGAGAACAGTTTATATAAATATTAGAATTTATAAACAAGTCTATAAGTTTATTGAAATTTATACTATAGTATATATGTAGCTTCGTTTTTGTTCTTCAAGAAAGTTTTTTTTTTAAGAGAAAGAAAAACGGTTTATTTTTGTTTTTACTATCCTATATACAGTATACTAATTATTTCATTTTTATGTCATGTATTAGGCCATACAAATTTATACTATTGGTTTTCATATCACCAAGTAACTTCTTGTGACCCGGCGGTCCAGCTTTTAATTTTATTTTCAAAAAATTTTATATGTAAAAAACATAAAATTTTTTTACAAAAATTTAAAAAAGTTTACCTGGATAATAAGTATAGTAAAAAATTTTTTTCAACCTTTTGTTGAATTTGACCCGGCCGGGTTATGAGAACTAATAGTATAAGTTTGTGTGGCCTTATATACATACATACATTAATCTTCATGACCAATGCACGAGTGTTGATTGCAAAGCATTATATGGGCAGCCGTCAATAGAAATCAAGCAGATCTACTTTTGAAAAAAATTAATTACTTACTTTTATAGCTTGTATTTTAATTATTTAATATTCAAAAAGAAAGCTTATAATAAAGCTTTTTCGAATATTAAAATAGCTTTAAAATTAATAGAGATATGAGCTGTAAAAGTTAAAGAATTGATTTTTTTTAAATGTAGATCCGCTTGACAGCTGCCCATATTATTCTAATTTGAAGTAAGTTAAAGTATTAGTTTAATTAGTTTATTGAAGGAAAAATTTTCTGAATAACTTTAGAGTAATCGAACTTACTACATTAAAGGTATCTTTATTTATTAAGAATTTATATAATTTTTTTAAACCGTGATTCCAATTTATTAAGCATTCTAGTTTAATTATTAATTATCAACCAAAATTAGATTATATAGATTATATAAGATAATACAGCACAGTTTTATATGTCTGGTTGAATTAGTTTCTATTCCTTTTTCATAGAAAAATTTGACTACTGAGAGGATAAAGAGCCAGAGAAGGAAAATTTAATTTCAGATAGTTTTTAGAAATTTGTAGCATAATATTAAGATAGTGTTTTTCTTTTGTTTGATTAGAGTTATTAGTTTTTTTTTTCCTTTTACTTAGTATAAAAGTAAGCTAAGGCAAGTCTGGAAACAATGCCAATAGCAAGATAAGCGAAGTTTTACAATGGTTACAATAGTACAGCCCTTTATTTTTATGTAGTAATCTTGTAAGTACATTACACTTTATATATTTACGAATTTTAATTATAGCTCTTATATATCTTATGGTATTTAGAGAATATAGCTAAAAACTGCAAATTTTAAATTATCATCAAACTCCATTATTAATATAATAAAAAGCCTGATGGCTATAGCTTTGATATAATTCTTTGGAAATTTTTAAATAAAAGACTCGGAGATTTACATATTATTTGTATATTTTAAGAAAAATTGATAAAATTCTATATTAATTTCTTTAAATATACAAAATTATTATGTATTTAATATACAGTATGTATAGCGATATATAGTATATATTACACGAAGATAGATATTACACATAATGTGCATGATGATCAGCAAACTATTATATTATCGACCATATGACCTGGTTCGGAAGCCGGTTCTGACCATGGGGGTGGCATTAACAAATTAGAAGGGTGGAAATAGTAATTCCCTATATATATTGTAATTTTAAATGATAAAAATAAATATATTATATTTTAAATAAATTTTTTTTAATTTTAATTAATAATAATTTTTATATAAAATTGTTATATAAATTTTTAAAATTTATACCTTTTGATCCACTTAACCAATTTTGATGATTTAACTACCAAAATAATCCTCTTTGTGAGCAGATTCTAATGAACTCAAAACTATTAAATTCTGATTATGTGATTACGAGATCAGTAAAGTTTTGTATTATATTAATTATATAATATAAATCTTTATCAATCTCATTATTACACAATCAGAATTTAATAATTCTAAGTTTATTAGAATTCATTCACAAAGAGAAACATTTTGGTAGTTAAATCATCAAAATTGGTTCAGTAAATTAAAAGTTGTGAATTTTTAAAGATTTATATAATAATTATCTAAAGCATAGCTAAGGACACTATACTTCTAGATATTTGAAATTTGTCATATTCTATAATGGTGTTTGTCATAGTATGTAATTACCCAATAGAAATTCAAAATCTGTACTATATACTATGATCTGAGTACTACTATATTAAGTTATGCTAAATCATAACAGAAATCATGACTATTAATTACAATTAATAATCAAATATATGTACTAAAATAGAATTAGTATCATAAAACTTGCAACTGTTGGTTTCAATACAAACTAATTGTCAATAAATTCTTTAAATTTATACAAGAAGTTATTAAGTAAAGTTATCTTCAAGATCTAAATAAAGTTGTAGAAGAGATAATTCTTGAGATATCTTGGGTTAAAGGCGCGAATATAAGGATCAGCAAAGTTACTATTACACAAAGTATTGATTTTGTTAATCCTTATATTTAAATCTTTAATCCTATATATCTTGATAACTACTAGCCCGATTTTGATAATTTAACCACCATTTGACTCAGAATTATCTTCTCTACAATTTTATTTAGACTTTGAAGATATCTTTACTTAATAACTTATCATATAAACTTAAAGAAACTATAATCAGATTCAATTTGGGTTCAAGGTAGACCTACTTTGAGTTCAATATAATCTACTTTGGGCTTAAAATATACAAAAAGCAATTTTTTATAATTATTTTTGCAACTAGCAATCCAATTTGGATAAACTTTTTTTTAAATAAAAGCTCTCAGTAATATGCATCCAATAAAAAAGAGCTTTTTTAATTCTATTTACTAAAATCCAAAATATTTAAGAAACAATAAATTTTTAGTTTTAATAAATTAAATTAAAATTAATTGATGATCCGCCAGTCATCTGGAGAAATTTTTGACAGAGATCATATATATAAAAGTTCAAATTAATAATTTCAGGTTATAAGTAAAGTTAATAAATTTTCGACAAATATTTATTTTAAAGTAGCATGAATAATAAAGTAATACTATATGATTTTAACATTAAAACCACAAAGCACCAAAGTTTTTTGTTAAGAAGTTTACTTTGGATGCATGCGGCATTTACTATGTTATAGATATCAAAATTAATTAGACATATAATGTCACATACAGTATATTTAATCTTGATTCCACCTTATTATATATATATACTTTTAAACCTACATAGCTTAGAACAGATTTTCTCTCAAAAAACATAAAAAGTAGGCTGTGTCACTAAAAATTTCAAGAATTTGAATAAAAATTTTTTTCGTATAAGATCAAAATAGAAAACAAACTAGGCATGTATAAAGATTACCTATAAGTAGTATTGTATTTTAGCTACTTCAGGCTTTTTTAACCTTTTTTCTTCGTGTTTCAGCAATGTGGAAAGATTTAAGTTTCAATTATTCAAATCAAGTACAATATAAAAGGTGGGTAAACTAAATTCTCAACCTGTTTCACTAAACTAGACTTGCTTCAAATTCTACTTCGGGTTGCTTTCAGGTTGCTTCAAATTTACAGATGAATATAAAACTACAGTGCCACAAAACTAGTATTTCCTAAAAGTTATATTTAAATGCAGTTTCATTGAATCAAAAAGTTTTTTTTGCTTATTGTTCTTATACTGTTCAAAAGTTATTGATCACTTAAGAATCTATTTCTCAGAATAGGTAAGAATAGATCAAAACGATAGTCTGAAAAAAAAACATAGCAAATTATTCATTACTGTATAGCCATGGAATAACGATTATGCCCATGAACATTATTTTGAAATAAGGATTGATTTTTTGAATCGTCATAATAAGATTTGAAAAAAATAAACCAAAACTAGGTTTGATACTAACTAAATCTACTTTTTTTCAATGCAATAAGTGACTTTTTTTAAAATTGAAAGTATTGAAGTAGACTTACTTAGTACTAAACCTAGTTTCAGAGCGCTTTTTTGTTTCTTTACTTTTTATTGAGGTGCCGAGATCGCATATGCCATTTTAGAGGGTTTTCAAAATAACGCCTATGAGCGTTATTATGGTAGGTAGATTTTACTTAATTTTGTTACTGCTCAGCGAAGTGAAAGAAGTATAGACTTCTAATTTCAAACATAAAACTTGGTTTGGTGATTTAAATTTAATTATAATAATTTTACAAAGTTTTCTACTTTTAGTATTAGGCCAACTTTGTTCTACCGGAGTTATAAACTGAGACATGGAACATGTAAGTTCCAATTCAAATTACTAGATTTATAAGAGTGACTAGTAACTAACACTTCTCATTCTACCTTGGATTAAATTCAACCTGGAATGATCCCGGAGTATTCTACTCTATTAACTACTCTCTATTAGTATATAATAATGACTATACTTGTCCATAAATTAACATGCATGGGATATTGTATAATGATATGTGGGGTCTTTGCCTTGAAAATGACTTTACAGTACATGATACCATAAAGTCATTTTCAAGGCAAAGACTCTATGTATTACCAAAATTAATAAATACGTTGAATTAATGATCTTTATCATCACCAATAATTAATATGTTGAATTGAGCTAAAACATTGTTTAATGGTGAGTGTTAAGTATATTAAGTATATTGTTGAATAATGATCTTTATGCTCTCACCACTAAAATAATACTTAATTGCATATTTTAAGAACGATTGTTGAATGGTCTAATTTAGAAGCCTTGATGAAATTACGTTCTTTATATTCTCACACTAAATTAAAGCAATAAAAAAAGATTTTGCATATTTTAGTATCTAGGATGATATTATTTTTTACAAAAAAAAAACGGATTCATGTAATCTACTGCCAAGGAAAGTAAGATTCTGGCTTTCAAATTTGCCATTATTATTTACCAGATTCAGCTCACGAAAATCTAATTGGTAGCATATGAGTGCCACCAAAAGAAATCCCAAATTCTGGCTTTCAATTATATTTCATGTCTAAAACTGTTATCTTGTTCAAAGTTTTAGACACAAAATATAATTGAAAGCCAGAATTTGGGGTTTCTCTTGGTGGCACTCATATATTACGCATCAAATTTAGTGAAAAATAAATAATAAAATTGAAACATTCCCGGGATTAGATTATTATTTGATAGATATATCGCATATTAATAATAAAAGAGATCAGTATAAATAAATGTACACAGTGATCGATTTATTGTTGATTGTGAAAAATTAATCGGTTGAAGGGTAAGGTAATTAGTCAAATGATGCGATTTTTAAAGTTTGGGTACTTTTTAGCAACGTATACTACATTGACCATCTAACATTTTAGAAGGAGTCTTCGATCAGATTTTAACATTTAGGAACAAAAAAAAAAAAGCCCTGACATGATATTTCGAAAACTAATTTGGATCATGAATAAATTTATAATAAATTGATAACTTATGAACTTTATTATTTATTTGTTATTTATCTATTTATTTATTGTTTGTATTTAATAATCATTCCCACCTTTCATTAATTTCATCAGCTTTTTTTTTATTGCTATTAGTTTTCACTAGTGATGCAGGCAAAACGTCCCAACAATACTGTAACTTTTGCTATAACTTGTAACTACCTCTAAAATATGTAATAATTATAATGAGTTATGGCATTTTTGATATAACTTTATTATATTATGACAGGTTATGGCAAAGGTTATAGCAATTCACCTGCATCTCTAGTTTTCGCCAAAATTATATTACCACTCGAAATCTTTACTTCTCTATACCCTTCAAATGCTTTTTTCTAAGTATCAAAAATATATACATATAAGATTATTTGGTGAAGCCTTCTAATTACCAGTACTTTTACTTACTTTATACTAGACCAGATCTGTGATTCAGTATATTTAGAATCAACTAAAATTTAACTTCATGCTCTCGAATGATATTATTTGAAAAATGCTAAGATAATGGTGTGGCGACTTAGTGAAGTGGTCTAGTTGTCACCCCACCAAGTAGCAGGTTGAGAGTTCGAATCCTACAAACGATGATTTTCGAATTTAATCCTGTGTTATGGTGACTATCGTCCGCATCGAGGAAAAATGTCTGTAACCCGTTGGCATACCAAGGATCGGCAATACCGGGACCTGAAAGATTTGGGGCATTGTGCAACCCTGGTATGCCAGGGAAGTACAAGGAATGCTAGCTGGTTAAATGCGGTGCAAACCCATGATAAGTCCAACAGATTGGCGCATATGGGGATGATTATCGGATAATGGAAGTCTACTTGGGAAGTTCCGAATATGGTATTCATTGCCAGGTATGTCTAGGGGGGGCCTGGCTTTGAAGAAATACAAACCGGTATACTGTGTCTTCTAGGCACACAATAGGATAAGTGGTGTAAACACAAGATAAATCCATATAAGGGCATAAGCACTTGTATTTAGAAGTAGAACTGAATACTCGACTATTAAATTACATAAGCATTTAATTAACAAACAATTAAGCATACAATCAAACTACATATGAACATTTACACAAACACAAACCCCAACTATATACATTCCTTTATATATATATGAACACTAAGCTTACTATAGAATTCCTTCTATAG
>CAJVPY010002334.1:0-16465 GCA_910591965.1 Dentiscutata erythropus | reverse complement strand
TCTGTTTCAATTAGTTTTGCTTGCCTAATAAAAAAGTATTATTTCGAACTACATTCTAAACTGTACTTAATTTTTTTTGTTATATACATTTAGGCGATAAGTATAGTCATAATACAACGTTTATAGTGGTAGTTGTTAGGAATGTTCGCGTATTTTAGAATCCAAGTTAAATATTGTATTGCGAAACTTAAACTGTTTATTCTAAAATTAATGTATTTATTGTGAAAATAATAATATATACATCGCAAAATATGAATAAAGTAATTATTATAAATCAAATTAATATATTGTAAGACTATAATACGCGTCTTTAGACAAATTTTTGAAAGTTTTATGAGTCATCCGGGTATGACCGACTTTATCCGTGGTACTATCAACAATTTTCCGGAGTATTTTAACAACCAATCAAAATAAACTTCCGCTATGCTATTTTTTTGTAAAAGAAAAAATATTTATGCAAGGCAATATTTTCTTTAGAAAATTGAGTTTTCTTAAATGATCACCTTTTGTAATACAGTACTTGAGTGTTTCACATGCATTATACAATATACAATATACAATTGGAGCGACAAGTTACAGCCGTTTTCACAAAGGTGTGAACGGTCGAAGATCACCATGTCATAGGGTCACCATGTAATAGGGAATTCTCAGATTTCCGGAGTATCAAGACCATTGTAAAAAATTCGATGTGCGCATGTGCGGATCGCACATGAATTTTCTTATTTTAATAAGAAAGCATGTGATCATATGAGTGCGCACATACTTCTCAAACTGAATTTTTTACACTGATCAAGACCCGCTCTAATCGAGAAGTTTAATTTTTTTACTAATCTAAATTTCCAAATTCTTCGATTTCCCACATAGGTATATGCTTAGTTTTCAGAGAAAATATAAGTTTGTACTTTTACCAGCGATGTCATCTTTCAAGAAGCTTAACATATCACAAAGCACAATAGTATCTACCATTTCTGTTTGATTATTTAGCTTCATTAATCAGCATAAAGATAGTGAAGTTTATTTTTTAAAAAAGAGCTATTTCCCAATTTTTTTCATTTCTGCTCCTTTCGGACCTTCTGCGCAAAGCGGGAATAAACTATAAGCGCTTAATTAATAAACTTATTTAAAATAAATTATTCGGATTTTTAATTTCATTATTCTGTTAAGGATAATCTTCCAGTTGGTAAGATCTTTTAAAACCGTCAGTATCAGTGATGGCATCTTGTCATTTAAAAATAAATGATATCTTTTCATATGACAAGTTATTAACCAATAAGATAAATAAGCCAGAGATCCATTATATGTAATACAAATTATGATGCTTTCTAATGAGTAGTACAGGCAGAATAAATTTATAGGATAGGCATTCATTTTTAATAGCACGACAAAAAGTCTAATTAATTAATAATTTACACAACTAATTTTTTCTTGCTGTGTTGATAAGAAAAATAAGTTGTGTAAATTCTGTGTTAATAGGCTATTCCAATTTTTTTCTAACCGTGCAATATGACAACTAATAAATAACGAAAACTATATAATGAATGTTATATTTTTGTATATTAACTTAAAAGATGCCATTGTTGCTTATATTCATTTCAAAACAATCAATTATGTAGGACTGATTTATCTACGTCAAATACAGTAGTTTACAATTCTACTAAGTACACGTATATATCAGATATGTTACGCGCCATTTTTCAATTTATGTTGACTGTCAATTAACATAATAGGTTATTTACAAATAATTGAAACCTATTTTCCATTCAATTTTGTCAGTTTCAACGTTTACACCAACTGGGCATTTTTTTTTGAGATATAATATGAATAGCCTCTGGGTACAAATCATACATAGTCAGCACTTTACGGTATGCCATTTTTAAGTTGTCACCTCTTAAGAAATGACATGAGCGATTCTTAATGCAGACAAGAGACTAATGTAATATGCCATTGATAATAATATGCAATTCATATTTATTAATGACATTAATAAAGATAATAAATTTAGGGAATTTACAAATAAGGGCCCGGAAAGTAAAAATAATTAGAAATACGGGCCCAAATTAAAAATAATTACATACAAGGGCCTAATTTTTTTTTAAAAATATTACATATAAGGGCCCAAATCTATTGATAACGGTAGCAAAATCGCGATTATAGGATTATCGATTGTTTTATTAGACATTTAGAGTTATCTATATAATAATTATTAGATAAAAGGATAAATGAAGCACTAGTTATAATCATTTTGCTTGAATATTGCATAAAAATAGTGTTAAACTAGCACAATTATTCATAAGGCGAAGTTTCAACAGAGTAGCTCTCTAAAGCTGAACGAACATCTTCCATATTAGTATATGTCATGCCAATTTGCAATGTTTTACTTGACATCATAGCGGCTGTTATAACAATAAGCAATTTCATACAAAGAAAATTAAATTTATTAAATTTAAAAAAAATTTTCTTTCCTCACGGATGATCATGAAATCGGATGATGGTGTAATTTAATATGAAATTTTGGAATTTTTAGGGTGTATTATCCTAGCTTTTTTTTTTTTAGTGACATGTTATAATTTAGGGTTGGAGTTGCTTAGAAAAGAGTACAGGAGTATAAGTAGATTTCAGTAGGTTTTATATTTTCAAAAGGAGACCCCAAATTTCACCATCATCCGATTTCACGATCATCGCGACATTTACTAAATTACAATCTCGTTACATTTTTTATGCGATGCTTACGTTTCTTATACTAATACGATCAAGCCACAGGCGTAAATAGCGTCGCGATTGTTTTGGGCCATTATGTATAATATTTGTTAAGAATTAGGCCCTTATATGTAATATTTTAAATTTGGGCCTGCATTGTAATTATTTTCACTTTCCAGGCCCTTATTTGTAAATTCTCCATAAATTTAAGTAGCTCTTTCGGTTTAGTTTTTTAAATTTTATTTAAATAGGCTTTTTTTATTCATTATAATTGAATCAGCCTTTTTTTTTTTTATTCATTACTAGTTAGACTTATTATTAAATGACGGGTTAAATTTAAACTTTTTTTTTACAATATACTGTATAATTAATTATAATGGACAATTTGCAGATTTTCCAGATTTCATGGAATGGAAGTGAACAGTCTACGTTTCTTTACATAATACAAAAGATGTTGAAAGTAGAAAGTAGACCAGCAGCGATTGAGGACGGCAGTGTGAATTTTAGCCGATCATAAAGTATAACGTGAACATCAATCATTCTAACAGCTATTTATAGTTACATATTATCAAATAATCATTCACACTTTGTGAATTGGTGTTAAATAATCATTATTCTAATAGCTAGTGTTAAATGGTTATTCTAACAGCTATTATGGTTAGCATTAAATAATCATTCTGATTTGGATTAGAATGATTGTATAATACTTGTGTAATAGGTGGTGCGAAGCGCCACCCAGAGTTGGCACCTTTTTCATTGAACGAATGGAGAATAATTCTATTGACATTGCTCCATTGAGAATAGAGCCAATGAAGCCAACTAACATTGATCCGGTTTGACCTGTTTTTTAAACAGATCGAGCTATCGATATATGTGGTTAGAAATTAGAACCTTCTTCTTAATCGGCCTTCCATATTCGCTCCACTGGTTATTTTCTCAATGGAGCGCCACTCATCTTATTTAGTAATTTTTTTAACCATAATAGATAGTTAAATTAGGTTGCATTATACTTACGTATAATAATTTCTACTATGAGTTACTGTAAAAAATTATGTTGCAGAAACTCGTTATTCCAGTGATTATGGTATGGGCTAATTTAGATTGTATTGGAATTATGTGATTTTTATCATGAAAATTCTGTCACAGAACTTACTTTTTGGTGAACACAGTACATTGGTTGAGTTAGTTTGCATTGAAAACATCATAAAAAACCTTGTGACTATCTATCTTAGCAATACATAGTATGTGGCTAAGATTAAGATTAGTTTGCATAGAAATTTTCATGATTTCTATCGCGAGCTACGTAAAAGTTTTGTTACAACTTTATTTATTTTATAGAGTATGCGCATATGGAGCATCGACTGTATATCTATCGCAACAGTAAATTATGTGCTACATTAGGATGCACGTTAATTCAGTAAGTACGTACGCACATGAGCGCTAATTCGAGACTATACAAGTTATTTTGATAGACTCTATTTTCAAAATAATGCTCACGAGCATTGTTTCGCGAAATAACATGTGCGCTAATTAATTGACCTGCATGTTATTACGAATACTCTCATGTGCGTTATTTCGAAATAAGAAAAGATTTCTAAATAATGCATGTTGTTGGGTAAAGGTGCATTTATAAAATATTCATTATGGAGAATAATCTACAAACAATATTAAATAATTACATAAACTATATGCACTTATCAATATAGGGAAAGTGCATGTTAAGTACACTTATAGAGTGTGCGCATAAGGAGCATCGACTGTATATCTATCGCAACAGTAAATTATGTGCTGCATTAGGATGCACGTTAATTCAGGAAGTACGTACGTACATGAGCGCTAATTCGAGACCATACAAGTTATTTTGATAGACTCTATTTTCAAAATAACGCTCACGAGCATTATTTTGCGAAATAATGTATGTGCTAATTGATTGACCTGCACATTATTACGAATGTGCATTATTTCGAAATAAGAAAAGATTTTCTAAATAATGCATGTTGTTGGGTAAAGGTTCATTTATAAAATATTCATTTTGGAGAATAATCTACGTATAATATTAAATAATTACATAAATTATGTGCACTTATAATTATAGGGAAAGTGCATGTGAATGTATTTATATCGTGTACACATATGGAGTATCGACGCCTATAAGCGCCAATTCGAGACCATATAATTGTTTTTAAAAGATTCAATTTTCAAAATAATGCCTATGAGCGTTATTTTGCATTTACTCTAGGTGCCGCACAAAAAATGTGTGGCAGATCCTCGATTTTTATTGGCTAACTGCCGATGATCTTCGAAATTTTGGCCCGCATTACAAAATTGTTTACTAAATTCCGGCCGGAGTTAACTTTTTAATTTTTTCATTACAAAAATAGAAATTATTAAAAAATAAGCACACATTATGGTAAAATTGGCCCAGGAACAATGGGCAGCTGCGAGTAATTCCGGCTTGATTTTTTAGCCAATCAAAATCGAGGATCAATTGGAATAGAATCGTCACCCAAAAAAATTTCAAACTATATTTCGAAATAAAATTTTGGTTTGTTAGATTAGGGTTAGGGTGTTGCTTCTAGGTTAGGGTTTAGAGTGCTTTATTATATCAAAATTTTGCAAGGAAAATTTTTTACTAATGCGCAGAAGGCTCTTTCATAGACTCATTTTTGAGTTATAGGCGATTTTTGACAAAACGAACGTTGTTTTGAATTTTCCTGATCGTGCTACGTTACACATGATCTTGAAATTCGATTGGCCAGTGAAATTTTTTTGGGTGGCGATTTTACCCCAGTTTCGAGGATCTGCCGCGCATTTTTGTGCGGCACCTAGGTTCAATGTTATATTGCGCTTATGCGGTATTTTAATTGGCTGCCCGATACGATAGTATCGGAGTAGCATTTTGTCTCGAAATCGATCACGCGATATGTGAGTCGTATGATGCACTGGTTTGATCTATTGTTCCTGCTTATTGATTTATTGATTTATTTATTGATCCGAGTGATTTTGTATGAGTTCATTTTATGAGGTTTTAGTGACGTAATAACATAGTATTTTCGATTAGTGGTATTGTTAGTAGTAGGTACACTTTAGCACGTAGCGGAAGGGACAGATAACCCATAGCTGTTTTCATAGCCTTTCATAGTTTTTTCATAGTTTTTTTGTGGTTTGTTTTTGTTTTCACCCTGATCTCGTTATCTAATACCACAATATGTTGTTAAAATGAGTTAGCTTTGCATTGGAATTGTCATGATTTCTATTGTGAATTACTGGTTGATACATCCTTGCTATTCCATTGACAACAATATGTGGTTACAATATTGTGAAATTTGCGGATCAAAAGAAGAACTCACTACTACAATTTATATGATCCGCCATCATGACATTCAAAATGAAGAATAACACCCATATTTTCCACTGAGCCGGTAGATCTCCTGTTATATGAGGTCCTTCGGACCCTCATATAATTGGGAATTTACCTCTTATTCCCGCCGTTACGAAAAATAAATAGCACCTATTCACTTTTAATTTGATTTCTTATTTCAACGATTTAGTGGTGATGATTATAATACTGTAATAGTGTATGTATTTAAAATAAATCATTTCTTTATATTTATATTAAATATTAAATTAGTCTATAAGAATTTTATCTCAGTAAGATTATAAATTATCCGTCATTTCTCATTAAGCCACTTATTTAAGTTAATTTTTAACCGGAAAACTAAAATAATTTGTTAATCAAAGTATTCAAAGTATTCGAAAGCAATGTATGCACTGCTTATTAGTTTTATTAGTTTATTGTCCGTGCTGATTTGGTTGATGAACAATCTTCTATTTAAGTCGATCCAGTCATTATTATTTATTAATCGAAATAAAATAATTTATATATCTATTTTTAATTCTTATTCGTGCTGATTTATGATTCTTATAACTTGATTTTATATACAAAATATTGATTATAAATTTTAATCTTATCTGAACACAAAGTTGTATGGTGGTGCACTTGCAAAGCGCATCTGCTAAATGCTTTTTCATCAATTCGGTCTTTAATTTAAAATGAAAAAAAGAATAAAATCAACATGTGAATTATATAATATGCCAAATCACTAGAAGTATTCGAATGTTCAATGAATATCCAATAAATTTATCCGGATATTAATTCAATCTTTTAACCTATATCTGGATATTAAAAAAAGTTAGATCAATAAATATCCAGATGGTTAATTTTAACTGGGTCAGATCATGAGTCAGCATGGTGTTTTTTTGTTAATGCCTTCTACTTAAATTCAAAATATCATATTAAGTATACTCAATTCTGATTGGTCAATTTAAATATAGCACACCTCATAAAATTTAAATTCTTCTTTCCGGACTCATTGACCCGGCCGGGTTATGAGAACCAAAAAATTAACTTTGCCTGGCCTTATATAAATTTTTTTTTATAAAATTATATTTATATAAGTTTACATAAATTTTATATAAATTCTAAATCAAATATATATAAAATTAATATATATAATTTTTATAGTATTCTATATAATGTCTATATAATGTTGTAGATCTATGTAGATTTTATAAAAAATCAACTTCGTGATGTCTTTTATATTGATGACTTTTTGCTACGTAGTTGTGTTCGCATGAAAATCGATATGGTCTGACTTCTCTTTCTGTTACGCAGCTGTGTTCGCATGAAAAATCAATGCCCGTTACGTAGTTGTGCCCACATGAAATCCCGGTCCCACTTGCATTAACGGGGCAGGGTTGTAGCATGTGGCGTGTAACCCTGACCACTCTCCCCTGTCTTTTTGATCAGTTGACTTTTTGTCAACATGCAAGATTTAATGAGAGTTAGAGTTTAAATTAGCTCAAAATAAATTGATTTTATATATTATAAATTTATTATAATTCCATATGCCTATCTATACTAAATAAGATCCAAAAAAAGCTCTTGCACATGCACATTTCATAATAAATTTATGAGTTTTTGAAGTCAAATTAGTAAGTTTATTAAAAATTGCAATAAATTTGTACAATTTAAATAAAAAGTTTTTTAAAAAGATTTCAACCTTAATAATTTGCAACTCTATATTTCATTATCCTCAACACTACTCATACTAGGTGGCACGATTCTATCTTCTATATCAAATCTATCTTCGTTTTCATCAATAACACCCCAAACCTTACTTGGTTCTGGACCCATAACTAATTCCATAATCGCCCCTTTTGCAATATCTGAATGTCTAAACCATGTTTTTCTCCAATTTATGCCATTTATCTTCACGCTTTGAACATATGGATTTATGTGATTATCTGCTGCTAAATTATAGGCTAAAATTGCGAATCTTAGTTGTGGTGAGAGGTTTATCGTTACTCTATCAAAATGTGGTGAGTTTATTAGATATATATCTGTGCCAGCCCTATCATTTTTTTTATACAAAAATATATAAATTATTATTAAATTGATATAAAGTAACAGTATGAACTTTGAAGTAATATAGGATAGATAAGTGGGATATTTGCATTGAAAATCACGTTATGGGACAACCGATTTACTATGCCCCATAACGTGATTTTCAAGGCAAAGATTCCAAGTAACTGTTTATAACTTACAATGGATATAACCGATTGCATTAAAAGCAAACCAACTTCCCATTGCTCCTGAATCATCATTCCCTATCAAATAAGAGAAAAATAAATAATAAATATATATAATTTTTTTTTTTTAATAGCAAATGTAGGTCGTATATTAACTTGTATTAATGTCGATAATGTCGATTATGTCGATAATATCGATATGGGAAGTATAACAAGTGTTATACACCAAATAGACTCGATTATTTTTTATAAAAGAAAATATGTTATAGGATGCACTGCATCCAATAACAGTGTATCTGGTTTCGAATTTAATGTAATTGACAAACTGTGCTTCTTCGGGGCCCAGGTTAGTACTACTTCTTTTATTTGTCATCCAAAGGATCACAGAATTCTCATTTCTTCTGCCAAATAAAACTGTTATTGGATGCTACACATCCAATGACTATTTAATATATATATAACTTGTAATAATTTATAATATACCTGGTATTCCATCCTGGCCACTTCCAAATTTAGTTCTTAAAATATCTCTTATAACATCAACACTTTTATATTGCTTTCCAATAAAATGATATAAACAAACATTAAAAAAATCAGGTTCATTTCCTATGTCGTAGTAACTGCTTTGATAGGATTTATTGGAAAAAGTTTTGTCAAGTCGTTCTTCAAAGAGTTTTGGACCACCGGATAATTCAATTAATCTTTTTACATCTACATTTTGCAATGATAGAGTGGGATAACAACAATTGAATTAGAATAATAACCTGATGGGATAATCCTGATAGAATATTAAAAAATATTGCTTTTACATAAGTACATACCAAATGGTATATCCAAACTATATTCCCATGAAGAACCTTCATAAAATATATAATCGCCTCCATATGTTTCTAAAACATCCATTTCTGTATAAAATGCACCATTTGCATATTTTGGTATGATAAACCCTTTGGTACCTTTTTACCGATAATATTAAATCTAATGAATAAGTGTTAAATGCATAAAATAAATGATTCTCTAATTATTTATTTACCATTAAAAGTCATATCAGAATACCATAGATTCTCCCAATTTCTTGCTCGCCTTTTATATTTTATATAATCATCATATTTACCTAACTCTTTAAATAAAATAAAATGTGTTACAATAAAATCATTCAAAAATATTCAAACACTTTATTTTTTTTCACCTTTAGCAACAAGACTGATACTATAATCGTTAGCAGAATACTCTATAGTTCTGCTACAAGGCGAATATGCATATGGTGTTCTAACATTTCCAGACATAGGTATATAACCATATTTTTTATATGCTGATAAAGAGAATCGGCCCTCATATAAGCCACGTTCATTTGGATCTACTTCTGCGTCTTTGATTAAAGCTTCATAAGCAAGATCCCAATCTATTACATTAGTACCTAATTTTTTTAAATACGTTTCAGCCTATTATATAAAATTTGATAATAAATAATTTAAGCTATTATTTTATTTAGAATAGAAAGATAAATAGTAGATCATGATTTAAACCTTACCACAACCATATCAGCATTAGATCCACCTTGTGTAATTCCATTCGCTAATCCACTTCTTCCATCAGGCATAAATCCCTCATTTTTATATACAGTATATCAATTAATGATCTAACGATTTCTACGGCTCGTTCTTGTTGAAAAAGTGTAAATAATGGATTTGATGTCCTAGATTTACAATAATGGATTCCTTTATTGTCATGTTACAATCTTCATGTCTATTTAAATTTATGAAATTATTGAATTTACCTAAATGTATCCCACTATTTTATTTAATTACCTGTGTCAATATCCATTAATTTATACATTGCTTTTAAAGTTATAAAAGAAATAGCATACCAAGGTGTAAAAATCTCCATAATGTGGTATTATGTTACTATTGTTATCGAATGATACCCATTTTGGATTCTCGCCAGTTCTATAAACGTAAAATTAGTAAAATTATTATACATATACAGTATATATATAGAATATAGTGTAAATAATATTAAACTAATAAATACATACCTATTGCTTGGGATAATCATGGTTCTGTATAAACTACTATAAAAAATAGTTTTAAAATCATCAGTTTCTCCTTCAACATAAATCTTTTCTAGCTCAGTTTGCCAAGCTTTTACAGCTTCTTGTTTAGTTGTCTCAAAATCCCAATCAGGTATCTCATTTTCAGCACTCTTACAAGCTTGATCAGCTGAAATAAATGAAATTCCAACTCTTGACATTATTACTGGATTTTTAGTAACATTAAATGTTAAAATAACACCACCAATATCACTAAAATATGTTCTGTTAAAATACTCAGGAACTTGTTCAGCCTTTTCACTTTTCCAAGTCTCAAATTCTATAGCATTAGTATTAATTGGGAACAGAAATAAATTTCATAGGGACCTCCTCTATTCCAACCGCCGCTATAACGGCCTGCACCTTTTATTTGGTTAAATGAGATAGATTGTATTGATCCACCATGATATCTTGAAGTAGATCTAATATAATAATAATAATCATAATGATGTTAATAATGATGTTAATGATAAACATTTCATCTATTGATAATAAAAATACCTATATGCAGCCACAGTAAGGCTATGAGACAAATCAATAATAACTTTAGCCTTATTTATGAATGAAGGAAAAGTGTATCGATGAAGACCTGTTCTTCTATTAGCAGTTAATTCAACTGTAATATTATAACGGTTTAATCCAAATTTTGAATAACCAACTTCAAATTGTTCAAAAGAACGTTCAGAAGAATAGTGAGATATATCGAATGGATCTTCAGATGAATCTATTACAGGAAATTGACTTATAACTCCATATTTTGGTTCACCTAGATTTTATTTAATCTATCTGAGTGAACTGATAAAAATTTACTAAATAAAAATATGTGATATATTTATTTTTCATTTACCTCCTGTTCCACTAACATGTAAATCTTTACAAACAATATTAAGTGATAATATGTAAGACTCATAAACATCTGAAAAAGTAGATAACTTATATAATAAATAATACAGTACGAGATATTCCTGTAATGTTTCCATCAGTAGTATATCTATTAAATGCATAAAAAATTTTCACTCAATGTTCTTTTGATAATAATTATTAGCAGTGAAAGATTCTTACCCAGCATTATAATCAGCAATGTTATCAGTATCAAAGCCTAATTTAACGACACCAAAAGGATGACATGGTCCAGGAAACACGTGCCCATCTACACGCAATTAAAATCGTTAGCAATAGTTCTAAGAATGAGAAAATCAAATTTCATAGGATGAATCTATAATAGCTGTGTCGAGTGATCCTTAAAACGTTCGAATGAAAGTTGAAATGAAATTTTAAGTAAAAAAAAGAAACAAAACTAAGCAAAGAAACCAATTTTAGGTAATTTTAGGTGAAAATAAAAAAAATGAACTTAAATAAAATGATGCACATATATCAGATATTTATGGGTCGAATTAAGCCGAATTATGCCAAGTCAGAGCTTCTAATGGACATAGACGCCCTAAACAGTGGCATTGTTCTAACGCATGTTATCCTCTTTGCATGTAGTGACTGGACTCGTCAATTCGTGACTCGAATAATTTATTATTTGCGAGATTCGCGAGTATTCGCGAGTCCACAGTTGTTAGAGTCTCTGCTTTTATAGAACGTAATAATTCGAATAAATTGATGCCAATCATGTGATTCGAATACACTTCTGAGCTTAGCTCGTGAGTCACGAGTCGAGACGAGTTCAGTCTCTACATGTATGGAATAAAGGCCGTTCAGCCACATCTTATTTTGTTGAAAGTTATAGAAGTCACCTTTAGCAGTTCCGATTAAAGTGTTAACAAATTTCGTAATATTTTGAATTTTATATGATGAATAATATTTAAATAAGTTTGGATTTTGATCGTTTATAGTTACTATAAATATAAGTATAAATAAACATAAAGCTTAAAAAACTCAATGTTATTATAAATGTGTGTTTTGTTGTTCGTTTATACATTGTTAATTTTCAAACGAAATTCTACACTATATATAAATCTGATGTTCGCATATACGTACAGTGCATTGTAACGTATGATCAAATTTCCGATTTTGGGCAGATCGGATAAAGTTTACTTAAAAAGAAAACTATAATTTCTAGAAAACAATATGTGAACATTATAGTGGAACAAAGGCGAAAATTTTTATTTAAAAGCAATATATATTCACTAAACAAATAATAATCCTTCTAATCACGAAATAATTTTAAAGAAAAACATAAATATGGTGTATATAATTTCGGCAGAAGATTGGTGTAGCTAATGTGTTATTGCAGCTAATGTATTATTGCAGCTAATGTGTTATTGCAGCTAATGTGTTATTGTAGCTAATGTGGTATTAAGGGTTTTACCACATTCAAAATCCCTACACTCAAAATCCTGAAATTCAAATTCTGATAATATACCTTTTGACACCAAATTCGTACATTGGGACATTTAAATTCGTACATTGGGACATTTAAATTCGTACATTGGGACATTTAAATTTGTACATTAGGACAATTTAATTTAGATTAAATAAAATGCAATAACTCGTGATCTAGTGATCCAAGTTTGATGATTTTAGTACCATTAGAATCGTCTCAGTCAGATGATTCTAATGGTACTAAAATCATCAAAATTGGATCACTAGAGCACGAGTTATTGCACTTTATTTAATCTAAATTAAATTGTCCTAATGTACGAATTTAAATGTCCCAATGTACGAATTTAAATGTCCCGATGTATGAATTTAAATGTCCTAATGTACGAATTTAAATGTCCCAATGTATGAATTTGGTGTCAAAAGGGGTACAAAATCCCGTCAAGCTAAAATCCTGACAATACCGAAAATACCATTACTAAATCTCAACAGATCCAAAATCCCGACTGGTTCAATAATCCTTTAGTCGGGATTTTGGGATTTTAACTTGACAGGATTTTGTACTATTGGGATTTTGAATGTCAGGATTTTGAGTGTCGGAATTTTGATGTCGGGTTTGTGATAAAGTCGTAATTGAGGCTTATTTTTTGAATCTTATGGTTATTTTTATGGAATCAGGACTTTCTAAATAATGAGGCTTTTTTTTTGCATATATTTCCCGCGAAAAAAAAATTCAAAAAATAAAGCTTTTAGTTGTAGGAAATTTGGTTATATATATAAAGCAGAATGGTTAGAAGAAGAAATACTGTAGAAGCGCTGAATTTGAAGCAAAATGGTTGGATGATGAAGAAATGAATACGAAATTTATTAAACAATAGTATCACAAGAAAAGGCTTGCAGCTTACATTAAAGATTATACAGTCAGATCCCTCTAAATGCACCCTCCCTAAATGCAGCACCTCTCTAAATGCATGGGACTTATAGATAAATCCATGTTCTTTATTCTGTAAGTGCATGCTAGTTGTCTGGCCCACTTATAAAAACTCCCTTCATAAATGCATTTACATGGTTACCAGCCAATCTAATGCATTATTTCTAGGCTACTAAAGTCATGCTTATCACGTGATAATAGTTATATTGTGATTTTATTAGTGTTCTCTAATTGCAGCCCTCTCTAAATGCATGCTCCCGACAACATGCATTTAGGGAGGTCTGACTGTACTATAAAATAGTAAATAGAAAAGTGGAAATTTAGTTTGCTGGAGTTAAATGGAGGAATTATGACGTTCAAATCCTACCACGTAATTATGATAAAATCAGAATCTTTATCAGAATAATAACATTGAAAAGCTAATCTCTTTAAATACGAGAATGCAAAAAATTTATATGCCTGAATAAAAAATGTCTACAAGAAAATAATTTTAGATGAAAAAGATTAGCAAATGACACTTAAAGCTAGGCTGTCGAAATAATGGGTACAAAAAAGGTATTGAGAACATTGACGAAAAATAAATTAAGTCTTATTTGCTTACATGCGTATTAACATAAACCATGTAATATGCACTTAAAATAAATACATAATTACAAGAAAATTTTGTTATTTAAGAACCTGATAAATAACTGATAAGGTTCTAGCCTACAAAAATGCCACCATTTTATTTCTATGTATTAATGTCAAAATGGCCTTCAATAAATCACAAAACCATCCGTCACATATTTTTAAATCCTATTAATCATACATGACCTCAAACTAGAAAGTTTTATTACACAACAATATTACAATAATCTAAATTAGCAGGCTATTATGAATTTTAAATCAGTAGTTATTTCCTGCACGAAATGCGGATGTAAATACAGTGTAGTACGTGCGTAGCTAGTATTTAACAGTTATCGCAATATTATAAAGCGTATACTAATGTTCCAAAAAGCTTGCTTGCTGCAATTTATTTGTCATACCCACTGTTTCTATATTGATGTGACAAATAAGCTTATTTAGGACTTGTTTGGAACACTACTATATAAAATCACATTAGAAAATATGATTCGGGTTGGTGAGTTACTGTTACACGCATACGTTCATACGTACGTACGTACTACATAACTACCCTAAGGGCATATTCGGATGTAACGCGAAATTTAAGTTCAAAATTTTTCAAAAATCGTACGTACGGTGCAAGAAATCTAAAAATTTCAAGCACTTTATATAGACTAGAAAAACGGCATCGTTTTGTGGGCTGGAGCTCTAATTCTTAGGGTTTACACTTTAAAATAAATTTAAAATAGTAACTGTATTTTATAATTACATTATCTATAAAATTATTTTTATATGTTTATAATAGTATTGCATTTATAATTTCTATTACTGTAAGATTATATTATGATAATTTTATAAAGAAAATAATCTTTGCTCTTCAATTAATCTTTGTTGTAAATGTGCATTTTGTCCTAATTTTTATAATCTGTCAAAGGAAATTGCACTATTGAAAAGAAGATCAGCAAGAGCACTGGTTAAAATATAACAGAAGGAAAGGATTCTTTACATGTGGGGCAATGATTATGTTTAAGATTTGCAACGATATCTTGAAAATTTTTGAGAAAATTACGATCATCATCATTAAGCTGACAAGCGGGTGATATTTCGTTTCCTAAAAATAATTTATTCAAGTTATATGCATAATTTTATTTAAAAAAATTTAATTTAAAAGCCATACTTTTATTTAGACTATCTTCTTATTCATCTTGGTTTACATTCTCTTTTGCTTTTTTACGATGAGCCTGTCTTTTTCAAATTCACATTTTTGGTAAGCTAATTGTTTTTCTTTAGTCATTGAACTTTTTCGTTTTCTTCTAGCTTCATTTCTGTTAGTTACTTGTTCGGGTGTGTAAGTTCTTTTTTGCTTTGACATTTTAACCAAATTAAAAATAATTTTTTATGTTTGCTTATGATACGATGATTTTATAATAATACAAAGTTCTTATTTTTGTTAATTGATAAGCTATTATTTTATTTACTTATTAAATATATTTGCTTATTGTCCGATAACATATTTATTAAATATATTTGCTTATAGTCCGATGACATATTTATTAAATATATTCGCTTAAGTCCGATGACATATTTATTAAATATATTCGCTTGACATATTTTTTAACATCGATTAGTTTTAGTTAGATAATTGGCGTCCTTCTAGAGTGAGATATATTCTATTAAATGTCAGCTACCATATTTTAACTCAAGATTTTGGTATCCAAACGTTGAACTAAATTTAGGATAAATTCTGGTTATCTTGAGCCTAAAATTTGGGTCAAGTGAAGCAAGAGCCGGACATTTTCCAAAATTCAGTAGAGTATAGCATATGATATGATGATGATGATTATTAGTTATCAATATCTTAAACTGAGATTTCGGTAACCAAACATTGAACCTAATTTAGGCTCAATTCCGGTTATTTTGACCTAAGTTTGGGTTAAGTGAAGTGGGAGCCGGACATTTCTAACATCCAATAGTGTAGGACTTGAATGTCTTTCGCCTCGCTCCTCTTAGCTCCAGCCAATAAACTATATTTAAATTGTTGGGGTTCTTTTGCCAACACTCATATATCATTCATATGACCCAGGTCATAACCCGGGTCAACATTCTCTGACCCAGGGAATACCACTTATTAGACGCATGATCAGTCCGTGTGGCTAAGGTTAACAATTAGGTGGCCGGATTTTGTATTGCCGGTAATTTCTAAATTAAGGTTAGATTTTCATATT
>CAJVPY010002333.1:0-16466 GCA_910591965.1 Dentiscutata erythropus | reverse complement strand
AAAATCTATCTGATTAACTATTATGTATTCATGTGATACTTTGTAAAAGTTATTCGCTTTTCTATATATGACATTAATGTTAATAAAAAAAAAAAAAAAAAAAATTTTATATTATAAATATAGTCACACTTCTATACTATCACCGGATAGATATGTGTAATTATAAAGGAGGATGACTAATAATTTTAAAGGCAAATACTTTTATTTATAATAAAATGTACTGATTAAAACAAACTTTAATATTTTAAATATTAATAAAATCTTGAACTATCAAAATCAAAAGAATTTAGATAAAAAAACTCATGAGATTATTCTTTTTATTAAGATATATATTTTGAAAAATCTAAAAGTCCAGCAGAGGTTCCAGATTTCTGTCAATAAACTGTATATGGTGGTTTATGTTTTACAACGCTAATTAAAAACCTTAATTAAAATATTGAATAGTTTCTCAATGATCTAAATCCATTATTTGAGTACGTAGTTTATATATTATAACTCTAATGATATAAAATATATTTTGATATTACACAAGAAAATATGACTCAATAAATATACAAAAAAAAAAAAACTTTTTGTAATGATCAAAAGCTAATGTGAATTATTATTATTATTATTATAAGAAGTCTGTTAGCCAATTTTGAAAAAAAATCGCATTAGTCGATTTTTTTTTTCATTATTGGCCAGGGTCATTAACTACGATAACCAAACATTTGTTGTAATCTTAATAGTTTTTGTTTGTGTGCATCATCTAAAATGGGTGAATAAATAATGAAACCGTTAATTTGATTTAAGTTAATTTCGCCAGTGAATATAATTATCAATAACGAAATTATTAAACATTACCTTCAGTCTGGCCATTTTCTGCAGAATTTCCACCCAGAGGAACTATTTGAAATAAGGTTAATAAAGAATAAACAAATAAAAAGACCGATTATTAATAAAATAACTCACATAAAGTTTTTACTTCAGCAATTACGTTAGCACGTTCCTTTTCTTCCTCTTCAGCAGCAATATTTGCAAGACCACGACGTATATAACTTTGGAAATATGGACCCGTTTTGGATAAATGTGACGTAACTTTACTCTCCATTTCGGGATGTTGTTTTTGAAATTCATATAATTCGTAGATACCCTAATTATAAAATTATAATATATTAGGAATTTTTAAATAAATCTTTTGCACAAATAATTATATTAACCTGTTTTGTTTCTTCTCGCGTTCCAATTTTAAGGAAAATTTGTGTCAATCGTGAATTCATTTCTACTTCATGTGACCCTGAAGAACGGTTGTTGTTAGTTGGTGTGGGAAATCGTGGTGTCATGGGGGAGGCTGGGCTGGCTGGTTCAGAACTATTATATTGAGTCTCATTAATTTGTCCAGGAACTTCAGGTACCGGTGAGCTTCTTGCGAAATTTGAAAGGGTAGTTTCATTCCCAGCAGACTTTCCAGAGCCAATTGATGATGGACGACTCGGTGAATTATCAAAAGCCATCTAATGAATAAAAAAAGGCATGTTAACATTTTCTATTGCATAAATAAAATTTAATGGATTAAATTAAAGTCTTGAATTACATTTGAATTAGTTGGTTGCTTTTCTTTTTTACGGCATGCTTCAAGCATATGATGTAAATAGGGATATACATAGCTACGCTGAGGATCTTCGATGAGATCTAGATGATCAAATACTTTCTCGCCGAGACCCGTTACTAATTCAACCAGTAAAGTTTTCACGGTACGAAGAGGCATTTCGCCTAATGGGACTTTTTCTGAAGCTCGTCTTTTCCATTCAGCTGGTGGTATAGCAAGGAAAAAGTTATTGAGATCCCTCAACAATTTATTGGGTAAAAGGATTTCGGACTTTAGGTTTTCTTGTACAGATCTTGCTAACTTCCATAAACATTTCATTATCAGTTCTGTGAACTTAGTATGAGTTGTGACTGCAGCAGTATCTACTTCTCGCAAGTTTGCTGATGATTTTTCTAGAATAGATATTAAAGCACTAAAAAGAAAAGGATAAATAATAAATAAAATGTCTAAACTCACAACTAACTATTTGGAAATAATAATAAAATTACCTGTAAGTTGCATTACGATTACTATTTTCGAGCACTTTCACCATTGAAACATTTAAGGCTTTTGATAATTGTTGGCCTGCTTCTAATACTTGGAGATTTAAATCCAGCAAACGATGAGCAAGTTCGGATAGTAATCGCTCAAGTGATTCTTGTGAAACTGCTAATGCTAAATTTTTATTGGAGAACAACAAAACTAAGGCATTCACTAAATGTTTGCATAGTCGAACAAGAGTTTGTGATTGTGGATCAAGTTGCGTATATGACATTCGTACTTGAATAGTTAGAGCATTAACAAGCTCATCAACATATGGAATAATTGATTCAGGAGAATTGTTCAAATGTTTATCCAACTCTTTCAATGCCTCTATACTTTGTTGATGTTCAAAGCTCATAATTTTAGATATGGCCACTTCTACCAAGAATACGTTTCCAGTAGTACGCTGCCTAGTTGGTGGTGGTATTCCAGAAGAATTTACTACAGTTGAATTCTCAGAATTAGTTGTTGCCGAATATTCGACTTTGTCAATGTCCATACTCATAGATTCTTTCTTTTGGTCAGGTTCATCAGAACTATCGGTATGTGATGAAGCTTGTCCATTCTGTCCCTGACGGAATTTTGAAAATTGGAGACGAGAAGGTGCAGGTAAACCTCTACCTATTCCACTTGGAGGTAATCCTCCCCTCTGAGCTGGTGATGGAAGTTTGTTCGGTGCAATTAATGATGATGGTGGGTTTGGTGCGATTAATGATGATGGTGGATTTGGTGCAATTAATGACGACGGTGGTGGACCATTATTAGCAGATAGCGAAGATGGTGGTTTGAGTTTTAATCCAGGTGGTAATTTTGGTGTATCATCATCGTCCACATCATCAGAAGCATCAGTTTCACTATTTTTGCTATCTTTTGAACCCGATGGCAAAGCAAGCCTTGATTTTGCACCCATCTTTTTAGCATCTTTCCCTCTTGGAAGTGGACCAGTTCCATGTGCTGGTCGAACTGCTTCAATCATTGGCATTATAGTTTGTTTTACAGCTCCTTTAAGATCTCCACATTTCGTTACCACATAATCGTAACCAGCACTTTTAACGATAGGACCCAAACATGATTGCGCAGCTTTCCTTACATCCCCATTGCGATCTTGTAAACATGATAATATGGGTGGAACTAATGGCTGCAAATCTGGTAAAGTTTTCTTTTCATCCGCATCTTTGAGACGATCTGAGAGCCAACTTAATAAATCTTTTCGTAACAGAGGGTTCTCAGAACTAAGACTTGTTGCAAATGAAGAAACCATTGGATCAAGGCCATTAGCAGTCGCCAAACAATCTAAACAACCAATAGCACTACCACGGACAGTAGCTTTTTGATCTGTTAACACAGCTGTCACAGGACCAACCAACATCTTTGTATATCTATCAAAAGGCTTGCCCATTGCTGTTGCAAGCTTGCCACAAATGTCCAGTGCCATCATTTGAAGATTCTTATTACTATCAGCAAGGCGTAATTTAAGAATTGATGGAAATTCACCTAAATTAGGAATGATTTAACATTGATGCCTTATTTATTTTTACGCAATAAAGAGGACAGGGAAACAGTGTAATAAATACCTAAGCTCGGTTTAATTCTCTTGTTAGCATCCACAATAGCAAGGACTTGCTCAAGAGCCTCTTTTCGTGTTTTCCATTTATCATCATTTGCTTCCTAAAATAAATCATTTTACAAGGTAATTAATTTATAAATTAATAACATAATAAGCATCGAATATATGTTATACTAACAGTCATCATTTTACTAGTAAATTGTGCACTGATATCAACTTTTGGGAAAAGCTCATCCAACGCATCATTACCACCGCGCCCCGAGCTTGCTACCTCGACCTGATTTCAATAAAATATTCATGAATATATTAATCACGATAAACTATAGGTTTGAGTATTAAACATATATATATCCTAATTAATAGATTTGATTTTACGTACGCTTGTTTTTGTAGGCTGTGGAGGGGCTTGATCAGCAACTTTTTCGAATTCAACGTCAATTGTAGCAAGTTGTGTAGGATTTAAATCTTGAACAAATGTCCTAATATCTAAATATATGATTATCTAATTAATTAGTAAACTTCCCGTTTAAATTTAATATAGTAACCTAAAAATTTACCTGGACCAACATAAATCCTCAAAGCTCCCAAGACGGTGACAGAATTAGTACGGACAGCCGCGTTAGAACTAGTTAATGTGAACTTGATGAAATCAATCAATTCTCGCACTTGAACTCCAACAATCCCGAATTCCATAATGGCACTATGAAACCACGTTAAACTATCAGCCAATACTTTTGGAGATTTAGCCTTTTTCAGTGGCTCATATGCTAAGCAAATAAAACCAAAATAAATTAAATAGAGAATACCTAGTAAAATGTGAAAGCAAATAAGATACTAACATTGTCCAAGAACAAATTGTAGAGATGTTTTTTCAGCAAATGCAGTTAAGGTTTCTCCAGCGCTTTTTTTGAGTTTAATGTCACCCAATTTTTCCAATAATACTATAAAATTTCAATATTAATAAAGTACAAGTAACGAAAACGTAATATAATAGTAGTAACGCGCAAATTACCAGGAATAGCAAGAGCTGCCGCTGGTTTTCCAAAAGATGGTATCTTAGAAGCAATTAATTCCATTATATTGAATGCTTTGGACAATACCTAAATAATAATTGTCTACTATGAGAGAATGAAAGAGAGAAAAAAAGTAATGATTAGCAAGGTTCTAACACTAACTTGGAAATTGCTTTCTTTCCATCCAGGCTTTTTGGCAAGAAATCGAACTACTAGTTCTGCTTCAATATTAGAGGGGTCCATTTCATTTAGCGTGTTATAAAGGTTTTCAATTGCTATATAATAAAACAAAACGATGAGTATGAATATTTGATTTGTGAAATAATGATTAGTAGATTACCTGCTAAACGAAGTTTCCAATTTTTGTCACCCATATCAGCAGTCTGCTCTTCCGGAACCATATCTGCAAATCTTGATTCAGTTTCCTCATTTGAGAATTTGTATTTCAGTGGTTCTTCTTCCTTAGCTTTAGTACCTTTTTTCGATGGCGCAGAAGTAGCCGATGGTTTGGCAGCTTTTTTAGATTGTATAGCTGGTTTAGAAGCTTTTGGAGGTTCTGCCACTTTTTTCTAAAATAGTATTAAATTAATATTATTTATGATAATTTATCAGTTATTTTTTTTTTAAAAAAAAAAGCTTACTTCATCTTTTTTGCTTTCTTCGTCTTTTTTATCTTTTTTAGCTCCAACTTTAGCAGCAGGCTTAGCTTTAGGCGTTTGAGTTGGAGCGGCTGCAGGTGGTGGTCTCTTTGCATTTGTAGCCTTAACTTTAACTTCTGCCTTTTCGAAGGCCTCTTTAATCTTGCCCTTTTTAATATCATCAAGTCCTTCTATAAAAGGATTCATAGCTTTCTCTCCGATAACTTTCATCATAGTACCGAGACCTTCTGCAGCAGAAACACGAACAGGCTCAAAACTATCCTCGGAGGCTTTTACCATCATTTCAATTAATGCTTTGATTTCTCCCTTATTGGGAGCTACTTTGGTATTCCTTAGGCATCTAACTAACCATTTCATCGACTCTGATTTTACCTGCGGATTCTTATGCTTCCCTGCAGCTACAATATCTTCAGTGACATCAGATATCGTGACCTTTTTAAGTTTTTTATTTTATTTTTAATATTCATATAAAATAATAAACGACGTTAAAAATTTAATTTGCTCACGGAATTAAATATCGCATCTAATGCAGACGCCAAAGCATCCACAACACTCTGCTTCCTTTCTTTGAGTTTTTCTATCATCGGACCCGTTACCTGATATTAGAATGTAGATTTCAGAATTTTTGAAAATGCAAGCAATAATAAACAAAATTTGATGAAAAATTTACCGTTGATTTGTACTTTCCAAATGCTTCACGTAAGCCTAATGCTAAAGCTTCTATAATATTTGCGGCTAACGTTACTACTAATATATTTGAATCTGAAATTCGCTGTTAATTTGACGAATAATATATTACGAAATTTAGATTTATATATTCAAACTCCTAATGAAGATGTAAGTAATTTATATTGAAATACCTTAGTAAGAGCGCCAACTAATTCTCCATAATTATTATCTACAATCCTTGGTGTTTTGCAAATTTCAAGTAGACCATCTAATGCTTCTTTTCTATCTTTCCACTTTGAGGATTGCTATAAATACACACATACTGGTATTAGACAGCTAGTCTCACTAAATTATATATGATAATTTGTAATACTATACCAATTGTGTATAAAAATCTTTGGGGATTTTTGATAATACGTCAACAGGTTCTGCTAGATCATAAACGTCAATCTCTTTTTCTTCTTCGGCTTCGGCCTCTTCATCTATCAAACCAAATATTAGATTTGTATTCCAAATTCGAAATTTATACAGACATATCTCTAAAACTTACCTTTTTCGGCCTCCTCTGTTTCTTTTTGTAACCGTAAAAATCGTTGTTGTGTAACTTTTTCTTGCGGTAATTTTTCAAAGGCTTCGTTTAATTCTTTCACCTGTTATCAAAATTTTAGTTGTGTAATAAGGAAAATAATTTCTACCCTAAAGATAATTAATTACCTGAACTGGTTTCAATTCCTGTAGATGTGGATTAATTGCTTGACCTAGCCATTTATAAAGTTCTATTACTAATCCCGTTCCCTATTAAATAAATAAATAAACATGTTAAAATTCAAAAGAAAAAATTCCAATCGTATCACTATTATTCACATTCACTATAAATTGAATTGAATTACCTCCGCTCTAACGTTTTTATCGGTATGACCAAATATTTTTGATAAAGTTTTGAGAATTGGTTTTACGTTAACTGTTTTTGCCCCATATAATCTAAATATATGAATGAATAGTTCAGTGAAGAACTATTTGGTAAAGAAATAACATGCATTATTCCAAACACTAAATGCCTTATGATTTCTTTAAGTGCAAGAACAGTTGTAGCAACTATTTTAGGTTGTTTGGCATTTAACCCTCCAAGAACATCTTCCTGTAAATAGAAATAATAAATAACTAATTATCAACATTTGAACTGATATAGCTATAGCTATATAATACATACCACTACCACTGCTACTTGATCTAATGAGTCCACCACTTCAATGTATGTATAAATAAGTTCAAGTGCTTTACTCTTTGTTCCAGAACGAGAAGAACCGAACCCTTTTTCAACAACGGCGGGTATGATAGAACCCCTAGTCCTATAAGAACAAATGATTAACCATTTTTAAAAAAAAAAAAAAAATTAAGAGACAGCACCCATAATTTGATAATTAATGAACGTGAAATAACTTAATTAGGTCTAAAAAAAATTAAAAGAAAAATATTTGCCTTGTTGGATTAGGTGCATTTTCGACATAAGCCTGTAATGTTGACAAACCGGTCTCTTGAGCAACAGCGTTAGCGTCTGTTGCAATATTTTTCAAAAAGCCGTCATAAGGTCGGAACTCGCTTTCGTGTGATGGATCCGCCTGTGAAAATTTTTTTGAAAGTTCTTCATATGCACCAACTCTAACCTTCCAAACCTATTAAAATAAGGACGTTAAAAAAGATTATTAACCCTTGTATACTTTACTGTAAATGTGGTATAAATTAAAGTTTCACACCTTATGTGTAATTCGTTCGGTAAGAGGTAGTGAAGAGTAATCTTCTTCGGGAGTCGCCATTTACGTAATAACAATGGAAGACGCGGGTTTTTTTTAGATGTATTGGTATTTTAAGGGTGTAAGGTTAGGTGTCTTTTTAAACTTAATAGGTTTCAAAATTATCAAAATATTGGAACATCACGGAATTTATTTAATGATGTAATTCAATTTGCGCCATTATATCATACCGATTTATTCCGCTTAAGGCAATATGCATTATGATTAGTAGAAGACACCGGAAACCTGTGTTTCTGTACTTCCCGTGCTTCTAGCATTACTTCTTTGATTACCGATTTCATCACCGTCTTAACGTTAAAGGCTTTTTTTTTTCTTTTTACTTTTTCTTTCTAATTTACATCAGAAATATGCCTCCGGTCAAAGGTTTTGTAATATACTCAATATACAATATTTTTTTAAAGTACTTTTAATATCCGTATTTACATGATTTAAAAACAGTGAATGTTAAATGGAAAGGAAAAAATTATGAGGTGGAACTTGATACTGATGCGTCAGCCAGTGATTTCAAGGCTCAACTCTTTTCCATGACCGAGGTTGAACCTAGCAGGCAAAAGATCATGATTAAGGGTGGAATTTTGAAGGTTTGTTTGAAAAAGAATTTTTTAAACGGTCCGATCAATCTAACAATTTATAAATAGGATGACACCGATCTTAAAACACTCAATATTAAAGAGGTCAGAATTCTTTATCATTTCTGTATTTGTTTAATTCAATACCTGATTACTTTAACACATAACAATATTTCTATTTTTTTTTTATGAAAAGGGTGCTTCAATTATGGTATAGATCAATCAATCATCCTTTACATCACGTCATTTTAAGTTTTATTGAAATTTTAATTTTGATTAGATGATGGGAACGCCTGGAGAGTTACCAAAAGAACCGGCTAAAAAAACACTATTTATAGAAGATATGACAGATAGGCAATTGGCAGAAACTGTTAGTCAACTTATATTTTTATCACATATCTTTATCACACAGCTTATTTTGATGCTAATTTCTCGTTTCAAAAAAAAAAAAAAAAAAAATGATTATAATACAAATGGAAATAGTTGAAATTACCATCAGGTCTGAAAAACTTGGGTAATACTTGCTATATGAATGCCACTTTACAATGTCTTCGTACCATACCTGAATTACAAGAATCGCTGAACAGGTGTGTATTAAATATAAATATTAAATAAATGCAGTTGATTTATCACAGGAGAGTAATTTGCTATACCATTTTACATCCATATAAACACAAAAGGTTTCCCAACAGTGTTACGAGTCCAGATTTGCAGATAACTCTTACAACATCTTTACGTGATCTTTATAAACAGTTGAATCGAACCACAGAAAGCTATGTGCCATTTACTTTCTTGCAGGTAAACATTATTCAATGTTCACAGCTCTTACTTTTAATTCATTTATAATTACTTAATCGTCATATGATTGATAGGCGCTTAGAAGTGCTTTTCCTCAATTTGACCAACGTAACGCTAACGGTTACATGCAACAAGACGCTGAAGAATGTTGGACTCAAATTGTTACTAGTTTGAATAATGCAAATATTCCAGTACATAGACTACAGGATGGCTCAACTTCATCAGAAGGGTCAACATCATCATCTTCAAATGATTATTTTGTTAAACAGTACATGACGGGAGATTTTACTTCGATGTATGAATTAAACTAGTTTAGGATGTTCTTCGATTTTTTCATTATAGTCAAATTATTAATTTAATCATCAGTTTAAAGTGCGTCGACGCTCCAGATGAACCGGAGTCTACCACTCATTCGACTTTTACGAAGTTGAGCTGTATTACTTCAGAAAAAGGTATGTATACATACATGCATATTATATATATTGAAATGGTTTTTTTGCTCATAATTTAGGCAAAATGTATTATACTCATTTACTATTTAAATTTAGACTTAAATTATATGCAAAGTGGCATATTAATGGTACGATTTCGAGCATAATAACTTGATTTAATCTTATTGATCTATATTACGTTTTTTTTATATATATATATTAGGCCTTAGATGAGAATATAGAAAAAGATTCACCTAGTTTAGGTCACATTGCCAATTATACTAAAATTTCGCGTATTAGTCGCCTACCTTCATACCTTACAGTTGGATTTGTGCGATTCTGGTGGAAGAATAATCGTCAAATTAGGACCAAGATTACACGCAGAGTCCAATTTCCTTTTGATTATGATGCATATGATTTATGTACAGATGAATTAAAACAAAAAATTGGACCTTTGAGAGCTCACATCCTTGAACGCGAAAAAGAAAAAGATAGTGCTAAGGTTTAATATTTTACTTTCCATTTTAAACCGAATATATAATAGCGTAAACACTTATTTATTCTGCGTCATAGCGTAAAGCAAAACTCTCGGTGAATTCCAACGAAAAGGAAACTGCCGAGTCTAAAAATGACAGTAATGTTAGTGAAGTTGATGAAGAAGTCAAAAAATTAATTGATCCAGATTTAGAAAAAGATATTGGAGCTAATGTGTCAGGATTATATGAGCTTTGTGCCGTGCTTACTCACATTGGACGGTCAGCAGATTCTGGTTAGTATTATATATTTTCCTTAAACACATTACCCTTTGATCCTTATTTATCTTAATTTTAGGGCATTACATTGGTTGGGCGCGTAAACATGATTCACGTAAGTATTTTACAAATAAAAGAGTAATTATTATAGCATTTAATCACATTAATCATTAATCATTATTCGCTATTATTTCAGCTGAGGAGTGGGTAAAATACGATGATGACAAAGTCTCAATCGTGCCACAATCAGAGATTCAAAAGCTTGACGGTGGTGGTGGTAGTGCGTATTGAGGCAAAGTATTCTTATGATTTCTATAACAACGATTATAATTTAATCAATACATCTCATTTAATATAGGTGATTGGCATATTGCTTACATTCTTCTATATCGATCAAAGCAAATTGTCTGAAATATACAGTAGTTTTTACTATATAGTAAATTTTTTTGTGATGTGATATATATTTTCAGATTTTTTATAAGGATGGAATATCAAATTTATTAGCTGAAATGATCCATTCTTGTGAATTTATACGAACAAAATTACTTTTTTTTATATAAAATTTAATTTTGTTCAAAAAAAGTACGCACGTACGTACCCGGTAAATCACGTGATTGATGAGCAGTTATGCAAATTTTTGAATCAATTTGGCCCGACCACTTTCAAATAATTCTTAAAATAAAAAACAAGGCTATTACTGTATTAGACATTACCATGGCACTGGATCAAACGGTGCTTATACTCGCATTCCCGTGTAATCATTTAGTCTCAATTCAGTAACTTAAATAATACAAATGACAACAATCATAGTGCAAAAAATTTGTTCTAACGAGTTTTAATTGTAAAAAAAGTTTTTAATTTAGCTCCGCTATATTAAGAGTTTACCATATAGAGAATGACATGTATATATTTAGCTTTATATCAGTTGTATGATATCATATGTAATCAATGATTAAAGTTTCGGTATTGTTGCATTACACTTTAAACTTAATTTCACACACGCATCCGTAATTGTTATATCAAAGATGATAAAATATATTGCCAAAATAGTTCAACGAGTTTCATCCAAGAATAATACGTTTATTTCATTGTATTATGCACTATTGCATCAATGGTCCTATAATAAATGAGAGAATCAAACCGAAGCATAAATCCGGTAAGGTTCCAATTCGGATCCACGATTTTTTTTAGAACTGAGAGGATAACCTTTTTTCTGATTGGTCAATTTCATTCAGTTGAATTTATACGTACGTACAGTACGTACAGTTAGAGTAACATTTCACAAGCAAAGGCGAGGAATTATCGTTATGCAAAGAAACCCCATATTACATAATAAGCATATGTACATGATTATAACTAAGCTTTTTTTTTAATGCAGTAAATAAATACAGTATTTAAGCTTTATTCATGAAGTTTTAGAATCTAAACCTTAATAAATAAAAATAGTCAGCAATAAAAATAGTAAAACTTTAAACCAAGATCAAGATTATTTACGATTGACCAAAGAACCTTATACTCAAAACAGTGGGCATAGGCGTTATTTTAAGTTATAGCCCGAATTAAGCTTAATTTAGGCCAAATTTCGAAATTACACCCTTGTGACGTTATAATTTACGGTAATGCAAATACCACGTAAAATTTCATCGATGTCGATATTATATGATTTATTTTCTTTGGACTTGTCAACTCGTGACTCGAATAATTCGAGTTTATCACGATTTGAATAATAGTTCGTGAGATTCGTGAGTCACTCAATTGTTAATGTTAAAATATAGATATGCTTGCTCTTTTTTTAAATAGTAATATGAAATACGAGTGTCATAAAAAAAAAACAACAACCAGTTTTCGGGATATTATTGTACCATTATTTAATAAAAAACATTTTCACCGTTTTAAAACATGCATTAAATTTAGACTCTGCATATCCAAATCATGTGAAAAATATTTTTTAATGCGTTTGCCGAATGATCTGATTGGCCAAAAAAATTCATAGAGCACTGATTGGTTAAAATCTACCATTAACGTTATTAATTATAAGGCAACGATTAATATCATGAAATTTGTTTTGTCGGAGCAATATCGATGTATCGATGTATCGTGCAAATATGATCATGATTTAAGTCATTATTGGCTAACTGAGTTTTAATTCGAGTTTGTTGAGCTTATGTAAAAAATAACGAGAAAAAAAATTTATGATCATAAGAGTTTGCACGATAACTGTTAATATAGTAACCAAAAAGCTGCTCAAACATATTCTCATTTATTAATAACATGGAGACCGTCGTCGATCAAAAAACTACTATGCTGCTCTTCGTACTAGAAGCCCTTACAGCATATAAAAAACGATCAGAAACTAATAAACATTCACTATTCTAGTTATTAAATTATTATTTTTTATATATTGTATTTTATTATTCATCATAAATATTTATTGTTTATTATATCTCGTTCAATTAACTTTAAAGAACCTGTAAGTAGTTTTGTTGTCTAATATGGCTATTACTTAACAGTTGTGGCAGTTGTAGCAATAAATTATTTGCAAATTTCGTTATGAGAGCGAATAAGCCAAAATTTCAGACGCCAAAACTTTGAAGAAATAACTCAAGCATCGATCGTCATTTTTGTATTAATTATTATTGTAGCGTTTGAATGTCATCTCAACCACTAGCCCATTACATTGAATGAGGTGCTCTTAATCGAATGATTCGAATACTCTTCAGAGCTTAATTCATGAATCACGAATTGAAACGAGTCTATTCTCTACTTAAGATTCAAACAAATCAGACCGAAAAAATGAGTTAGCCAAAAAAAAAAAAAATTTTTAAAAAAAACCATAGACTTAATCGATAAAATTGATTAATCAATTAGTCAATTAATACTAATCGATTGGTTGGTTATCAAAATATATAGCTTGGATATAATTTTCTATATTATAGCACTTTGCAAGAAGATGTGACTTCATGATTTTTGTGATGATGAACGAGAAAATTTCCGAGATTCTAAAGTTGCCTATTAATTCATATTTTCGATCAGTTATATTTATATTTACTGCCGGCCCTCCCAAACCGGTATGCATGGTGGACAGGTTTTGTATCGGTTATCGGATTTGGAAAATCACATGACAAGATAGTTGCTAATCTACCAATCAAATTACAGAACCAGTACTAATGATTTTTATAAAATTCATCGAATTTTCTCAAAATTTGACAGATAACTACTAATTCAAATCAGCTTAAGTTTTTACTATAGATAATATATATTCATTTATAATATACAAAAATTTCAGCTAATTTGAATTGATGATTTTTGAGAAATTGCTTGTATACTATGGTTAATTTTTTAAAAAAATTATCTATTATATACAAGTGGTTTCTCAAGAACTATCAATTCAAATTAGCTGAAATTTTTGTATATTATAAATGAATATATATATTACAGTATCTATAGTAAAAATTTGAGCTGATTTGAGTTAGTAATTATCGAAAAATTTTCTATCAAATTTGAAAAAATTTGATAAATTTTATAAAAATCATTATTAATCTATCTTTATACTTTATTAAATTCATGATTCTGATTGATTGCTAATCATGTGGCTACATATAAAAATCAAGAATTTATACAATTGGACTATCCAGATATCAGGAATAGCAAATTATCAAATATCAATTTCTAATATTAGATATCAAATACAAATTTTATTTTTAGTATATAATTTTTTTTTTTTTAAATATTTGGAGTGTAGCTCCTGCCCCTGACTTTTATTAATACTTAAGTAGATTGACATATGATGGTGTCATAAATATATACATATTATTTATCAGAATTAGGACTAAGACATCAAGTACCGTAATTTGTAGCAAATAGTACTCCCTTGTTAAAGTACCCGCTCACAGTCAATTGTGTATCAATTTAGTCAAATTATATAGTCAATTGATGGTCCCAGGAAGGGTACTAATTAATTTTTAAAGCTTAGGAATGTAAGAGACCCGGGTACTATTTGCTGCAAATTATGGTACTAAGACTATTTATCTACAGCTAAAACCTACCAGAGCCATTAACATCCTTACACATATATTGACCTGGATTTTATACATCTTTCTCTAATTGCCAATCAGTATTCACATGTCCGCCATATTACCTACAAACCTTTTATCTTCAACTTCCAAATTGGTGTATACTAGGTAGACGCTTATTGCTTCCAGTTTGGTATGTCTGGCAGAGCGATTTCTCTTTTAATCCTTACTTGGTATACTTTCCAGGAATTTGTATCTCAAGCCATGCAGCTGTCTTTACCCAAATGGATAAGTATCTCAAGTCTGCATGCTGCCATAACTAGCTAGTTTTCTGCAACTTTCGGGACTCAGGTTTTAATATATCCGATTAGGTCTGTGCTAACAACTGTACTTTCCAATATGGTGACGAGGCTGCCCAGGCATGTTTTACAAATGCTTCCAGTAGTCAGTATAGTTGGAGGCTCAGAGGTAACAGATGTGTTATCATTTCTTTTTATGGTGATTCTCAGCAGTTGTAGCCTCCGGTTACTACTGTATGTGCTTATACCAGCTATATCTATATTGGTGTTCCCAAGTTCTCTTAATACTAAAGACTCCCATATGGATATGACCAGAGCCTATTAGGTCTATCAACATGTACACACCTCCATGCTTCAACTTCTTATTAGCCAGAGAGTTACATATATGCCAGAGGTGTTCCAAATCTGGTAAGGCCAATTTTTTACTACAGGTTCTTTTGTATTCACCACATTTTTCACCACTTTCCAATTCTGGTTACTGCCTGGTTATTCTCTCAAACAAGATCCCCAATGCCGCCTTAGGAGTTGTTGGTACTATCTTGCCAATTGCAAATTTACACACACAACCTTTGTATAATAGAACCTTCTGTAACAACCACCATTACACGTAGTGCATTAGCAAATTTAATAGGGCATAATATTGCGCAATAATTTATAACGCGTAAAAAAACCGTAATATTACATAAAAATTTTCGCAATATTGCAAAATATACAATTACGAAATATTACGTAAGATTATTACACAATATTATATAAGAAATTATGCAATTTAACATAAAAAATTTGAAAAAATTTGAAACAGATTAACATAAATATTTATGAACTATGAGAACAAAAACAATTCGAAATAGTTCGAATTATATTAAAAATGTTTAAAATAATGAGCTATTATTTTTAAACGTCAATATTCAAGAATGAAACAGATTAAGATATATTACTATGAACAATGAGATCAAAACTAATTTGAAATAATTTGGAATATATTAAAAACATTTGATTTAATTATAATTAATAAAAATAATGAGCTAATATTTTTTAACTTAAATATTCAAGAATGAGATAAATTACAATAAATAAATATCAAAATAATTCGAAATAATTAGAATTATATTAAATATGACAATCAGAAATTAAAAAGGGCAAAATATTTTGAAATAATATAAGGATTGTAAGAAAACTAAATATTATGTAATTAATTTATGGATCGTAAGAAAACCTAAATATAAAGTAAATAATTTTGAATTTTATACAATATATTATACAAGAAAATATTGCACAATAATTCAAAATAGCTTAAAAATCTTTAATAAAGATGAATATAATATAATATATTCGAATTATTTCGAAATTATTAAAATTATTTTAAATAAATTTAGAAATTTTAGAGAAAGTACGTGAGCATATTTAAACTATTAGATTTTATTTCAAATAGAAAGTCGCTAAATATTAAAATAAAATTATATAGTTATTTATTATAATATTTTAAACAATTTCTAAATATTATCATAGAACTCTTTCTGACGATCACTAAAACCAAATTTTCCTACTAATTAAAAAACAAAATTTTTGTTGAAGAGTTGTGGCCTATATTGCAGTTTATCTAGAGGTCAATGTTTTTGCTTTGCGGAACTCCTCTAAAGAGATATTTGGCATACAAGCCAGGAGCATTACTATACAAAATAACTGGCAAGAGGTGCCCTTGTATATAAAATCTTGGTGGAGTGTGGGCAAAAAGCTCAACTTCATTGATGAAGTTTCTAGGTCGTTACTTCAAA
>CAJVPY010002332.1:0-16470 GCA_910591965.1 Dentiscutata erythropus | reverse complement strand
TTCCCAAACTCAATCCACTTAAATCCCAGCAGATTATACATATTACCTCCTACTTCTACATAAGACTAACATATATGTCAATATTATGAAGAAAGGTATATTTAAAGAAACTCTCTAAAAGCTCCCTCATAACCGAAAAAAATAGAAATTGTTCTAAAAAAGAAAACAGAAACAAAAGAAAAAATGAAACAAATAGAAAAAAAGGAAAGGGGAACTTAAACCGATTCTAATATAAATTAAAATAGATGAAACAAGCAGAAAAAAGACAAAATTAAGCGATCTGAATACCTATTATAACCTGTGTCAGGTGATTTAAAAATTATATATCAGATGCAACATCTGTATATCTCTGTTGTAAGTCTAAGCTTAACTTTAAAATTCTCTCTGACCCAATTCTGAATTTTTTTAATAACCTAGACCGTATCTTAAACCAAGTGCTGTTGCAGTACTAGGATCTGACTCTCTATATACGGCACCAACGACGACAAGGACGTGACATTTCCGTAAAGGCACTATCACTTGGGTACTCATATCTCAAGCCACTTGGTGCCGCCACCAGGAATTCCTTTTTTGACCAGGACTCATTCCAGGGCCTGTACAACATATTCGTCTCCAAACACATAGTTGCTATTGTAGTATTTTTATTGAGATTTGTTTATTATTATTATTGTTATGTTTTTAATATTTGTTAGTTATATATGTAATTATGTATAGATATTAGGGTTAGTTGGTGTTTAGTTTATTGTATAAGCATATGTTATAATTTTAAGATATAAACTTTTTATTATTTTAGTATTATGTCATAGTTATTTATTTGGTGAATTATGTTAAATTTCTATTGTAATTTTGAATTTTATGTTGTATATACATTGTATATATTAGATCTAACCAATATAATTGAAATTTAGTATAATGAAATATGTATATAATGGTTACAAATTGCTTCTACATAAAGATAGTTTAGTAAAGTTTGGTTTAATTATAATTTGTATTTTGATTTTAAATTTTTATTCTAATTATTTTTTAATAAGTTGGTTGTATAATTTTGTTAATCTGATTTTGAATCTCACAATGTAACTTAGAGATCTTATATAATAATTTATTATTTTAATTAAATTTTAATATGTTTGATAGTAGTTGTCACTATTAGGGTTTAGATTGGTTTACTGGATTGATTTGATTGGTTTTAGGTTAGTAGTTATTTGTATCGTATATACTTTTTAAGTCTGGATCAGTTTTTACTTTTATAATGTAAGTACTTAACAATAGTATAATTATTATAAGTAAAATTAACATGTCTAAGATAGTACAGTGTAACTATGGAAGGTAAGTATTAATTTAAAGAATTAGATAGATATGGCTGGGAAAAATATTTGTTGATCTAATGATTTTAATCTTGGCATGTGGAATTTTTGTTTTAAAGGTAATTTGTAATGATTATATTCAGATGTGATCAGTGGGTATATGTTATTTTTGGTAGTTTTTTTTTTCTTGGTATTTTCATATATATTATTTGAATATATTGACTATATTTAGAAATAGTTTTTTTTATTTAAGATTATTCTTATAACATACTTAATTTTTATTGTATTGTCTTGTGATTTGAAATTTTTATTAGTTAATATATAGTTTTTATGTTTAATATTTATTATTTGGCTTAGAATGAAATCAATGTAGCTTACTTGGTTTAAGAATTGTTATAAATAGTTTTTTTTTTTATTATTACACTATTAATATAGTTAGTGTTTTTTAATTTTGGTATGATTAGTAATATTAATATATTAAGTAGTTCAGAAATTAGATGTTTTAATTTAAACAGGTTTATGCATAGAATAATGGTAAATGATATAATAAGTGGGTATTGCATAAAAAGATTTTTGCATTATAAGTGGGAATATTGAGAAAAAGAGTAAATTGTAAGTTGTAGTTGTTTTTATTTATTTATTTATCTAGTATTATTTAATTTGGTAATAATTTGGATTTAGTTTATGTATATTTGTTTTTAATAAAAATATTATGATAATAAAATAATAATAATAACTTTATTTAATAATAGTAATAATGATAAAATATCAATAATGATGATAAAATTATAAGATGAGTAGATATTTACAATAGAGTAGACTAACTGTTAATAAAATTTACTTATTTATCATCATTGCTTATGTCTATAACCTTAGTATTATGTTTTCTTCTAGTATTACATATATTTTCTTTGATTTTGTTCTTTTTGCCATGTCCACGTGAGTTTGCTTTGTTGTTTTTTTTGTGTTTATTATTTTCTGTAGTTGTTTTACTATTCTTTTCTTCAAGTGGAATTTTAGTTATTTCTTGGTCTGTTTGTGGTTCTTCTTCTTCTACATCACTTGAAGTTTCTGTTTTAGTGTGTTTCGATCTTTGAGAAGTCAGTAATGACGATTTAGATTAGTACGATTTTGCATCATCCAGGTTTGATGTATTTGTTGGAGTCGGAGGTTCAGGATTGGTTTCAGATTCTTCAAGAATGTTTTGGTAAGTATGTAAAAGTTTGGATCTTGTTGACTTTTGGGATGATGTTGGAATTTGTGATCTATTAAGTTCAGATAATCTTCTTTTTATTGCTTGCATATTGATGTATAAAATTTCCTTCACATCTATATAAAATTCGGTTTGGATTATTTCAAGTTAACCAATAACAAAAAGCAATAATTCACCAGGTCAAACCAAGTTCTTAAAGTGTTTAAATCGTGAATTTAGATATGGATAGATAATATTGACCGTAATATTGTGTTCTTGGGTAGTATAGTCATTGACCAAAGTTTTAATAATGGCATTTTCAGTGTTTTTAACTTCTTCAGGAACATTTTAAACAATACCAATTAGGGAAGTATTTAATGGACAATTGTTTGTACCCAAAATTCTATTAACAGTAATATTTGTTGACATAGTGACTGTTATCTATATTTTATAAATACAAATTATTAAAGTAATTATATTTTATTTGGTTTATTATTATTAAATTTTAATTGTATAACCTTTGGTCTTTTAGTACTATGATAGTATTCAGATACGATTTTTTTGCTGACAATATAGTAGCTATTTTTTTTCAAAAACAGCTTGATTGTCAGGGTCTCTATTATCAGGTTCAATCAGTATAAACATTATTAATTCGATTTTTTATCTTTTTGTTCAATTGGGTATGTACCAATGGCCTATACAATAATTGAGTTGATATTTTCATTTACTGTTTGTCGAACTTGATTAATCTTCACAATTGTATTACAATAACATGGCATTATAATATATATTTTTTAAGTAGGTTTGTCGAGAGTTTTTATTTAATGGTTTTTCAATGGTTTAAAAAGGTAGAGAATTTTTAAGAATTGCAAATTTATTCAACAACGAAATTTGATTTATTTATAAATAAATTGGGGCAATATATAGTATTTTTTAGATGATCATTTTAATAATTGGTTTCTAATCAAGCTATTGCATTAATGGTTTATAATTGTGATCTGACACATGAAAATTTTGTTTTGCTTTTTTATATTTAAAGATCGTTTGTTTATACGTGAGTAATTTTTAGTTGGATTAATAAATAAAATAACCAGTATTTTTTTTTGTATGTGTGATCATAGCTCTTTTACAAATTTGAATTTAGAATTTAATAATAAAGATTTTAATAGATTTGGTTATTAATGAATTATTTATTAAAGTTGTGCTTATTTATGTTTAGAATTTAGAGTATGTATTGAATTTATGTTTAAATGTATTCAGTTGTTATCGTGTTATTTAAAGATTTATTGATGCGTATTCATGTGAAATTTGAATTGAAAATAAAATAGAATCTATCTGAACAGAATTTTCGCTATTGTAATAGTCTAAGAGCATTTATTCAAGAAAAAGAATTAAAGTATTCAGTTAGTATATTTATTTTAGTTTTTGTAAGGGTTTGAAAGTTTTATGTGCATGTCATTTATTAGTAGCTTATAGGTTTAAGAGTAGATTGAATGTAATCGAAATAGCATATAGAATTGTAAATTTATTAACGTCATTTAATTTTATTCTAAGATATAATTAAGTGACGTTATTTATTAGTGATGTAATCAGTCGAGTCAAATAGACGTTTATAAAGGAGAATGAGAAAATGGAAATTAAGAAGATTAAGAAAATTGCTTTTAGGCTTTCATTTGAATAAGTATGAAGTATATATTTATGTCAACATATATATATTTAAAATGTTGTATTTTGTTTTAATTGTTGTTATTTGTATTTGTGGTTATTAGGCTAATGGGATTATTAATTAAAAGTATAATTTTTTTTTTTAACATGAAATTGATTTTTAAATTTTAGGGAATATATTAGAATCGAGTTATGTTTTTTTATATAATTTTTTTATAGTTGTTAAAAGTAAAAAAATAATAAGTGTTATTTCGGTGTTTTGTGATTATTCAGCATTTTATATATATAATTTAGGGTATATAAATGTTGGCTTGAAGATAATGATATATATTAATATAATATTGGTTATGATAATATAGAAATAGTTAATAGAATTGAATTTTTCTTTTACTTTTTTAAGTGATTTAGCTATAATTTGTAGTGGTTATTTGATTTTAGTGTGTTAGGTTATTTGTAGGGGTTCAATTATTAAGGTTTTTATATTGTTGGCAGTATATTGGTTTGTTTATTAATTTTTATTTATTGGATTAGTTCTTTATAGACAATATTAATTGTTTCAGCTGTTATATTATCTTCTGCTAATAATATTAAGCAATGATTTCTATTTTTAATATGGAAGATGGCGGTATATAGCTGTCCATGTGCAAACACATGAGTTCAAAGATCCAAAACAACGCGGTCTAAAGTAAGGTCTTGACAACTGTTGAACATTGTCGAGTAAGCTAGTCGCAATGAAAATTGCTTTCGAAATACTGTCCAAAAGCAGTAATCAAATTGGAAGTAAAAATTTATCTGGGGAAGTAAGTAAGCTTCAAGTGGATTATTTAAATTGTTATCATTAAGTATTATTATTTCAACTAATCGTTGGCCTAATTTAGTTATCATAACTTGCGTGTATTTTACCAAACCTCTTTCAACTGAGATATTTTGCATGATAGTACCAACTTTTAGGTAAAGTTCATGGTTAGATATCCCGGAGTAAGTTAATTGAGCCAAATAATCTGGTGTTGCAATGGGATGATTATTTAATATCTTGTCATTTTCTTTGACAATATCATAACTAAAGTACGTGTGGGCAGTTCCTGGTAAGATTGTAAAAATTTTAGTATTAAAATCATCCACCAGAATATTTTGGGACTAAGGAAAGCTCTTTTTTATAACACAGAATGATTTGACAGTAGATTTTTCAGATATAAGAAATAAATTGTTTTATTGATGTCTTGAGTTGTTTGAAAAATTTCTAAAGACACGTTATGTTCTTGCTAGTTATTTCTGATTGCATCGACGAATTCGGCAAATCCTGGATCATTTGCGTTATATATAGGCTAGTTAAGAATGTATATATCGAAGTGAGCCTACAAATACAAAGTTTTAATTAATGTGTTAATTGTAGCACTTTTGTCTGCCCCTTTAACTACTTGGGCTACTTGTCTGAAATCACCTACTCCTATAAATGGTTTTCCTCCAAATGGCTCATCTTTATTACAAATTTTTCTGAGTAGGAGATTGATGCAGTCTAGTACAGCTTTATTAGCCATTGGAAGTTCATCCCAAATTATCAACACTGATTCACGAATTAAGTCTGCACAACTACTAAAGTATTTAATTGTCGATTGAATATTAATGTTATTTTCTTCCACAGGTATCCTGAATAGCGAGTAAGCTGTGCGTTTACCTTGATACAATAGTGCTGCTAATATGGTAGTACTACAAGATAAACCAATTTTTTTGGCAGCTCAGATTGAGTGACAAATAGCATTAATAAGGAAGATTTTACCTCAGCCGGCTTTTCCGTCCAAAAATTTTGGAAATTTTGTTACAGGAACAGATCCATTTTCCTGTATTTGAAATATATAAGTTATTACTTTATCGTGAAATGCCAATTGTTCTGAGGTTATTTTTGAGCGGAATTTATTGGATAGTTGATCATATTTGTCATAGTCTGAATAACATTGATATTCAGCTATTACTTCTTGTATCTATGTCTGTGGTTCCGGAAGGCCAAAATCATATATACGTCTTCCATGCTCTGCAAGTATTGTAGCTATTTGCTGGAGTATAATATTAGTAGCACCAAATTGATTGTTATGATATCATTCTCTTATATCTGCAGAGAGATTTTTATTGAATTTTTCCTAAATTTTAAGTGCCGGGCACCGTTTAGAATTATTTGTGTAAATAAAAACTGCAATTGTGCTGGTGTAGAGAAATTTTCAATAGCTTCTTCCATGGTGAACATACCCTTATGTTCATTCAAAAATAAACCCATTCCACATGCAGTTTCTTGGTAAGTAGAGTACGTAATTCCATTGTATATTTTAATTTCATTCCATGTTCGAGCAGCATGATATATTAAGATACATCTCAAATAAAAGAGTTCACCAGCTCCTAGTGTGACTAAAATGATTCTAGTAATTTTATTAGTGGTTTGTTTACATATGATTTTTTTTAACACACCATTCTGTTCCTGTTCAAGGTAATCATTTTCGCGTATATCCTGTAGTTTATAAGGATATAACACATATTGTTCATAATATTCCATATATTTAAGGTTATCAAATATAGTTTCAATTAGTCGAAGGAAATATCTATTTAAGAGAGATACTAATGAAGTATTATGTAAACGTGTATACTGTGAAATATTTGTATTTAAAAGATGAATAGAAAGGGCTTATATAGGTGTATCTGTTGAAGTTATATAATAATGAAAAATCCTCACCACGGCTTCAGGTGCTAATAGATATCTTCCTTTTATATAGTCTTTGAATTCATTTATGTGTTGCTGTTTTGACGAAGGATTATTGCTATTTGCAGTTTGATAAATGAGATTCGTCATTCCAAAATTTTGTAGTTCGGATTGGTTAGTATCAATTACGTATACTTAACATAATCGGGTCCTTTAAAAATGTATTTGTATAAATACATAAATATATGTACAGTGGAAGCTATTTCAAAATTAATATAACATCTTAGCTTTATTAGTAGCACAGGATTATATGGCACAATCTATACGTCTTTCTGCATTCGTCAATGATAATAAACATAGCCCTTTTCATTAATATAAGTTGATGAAATGATTGGTTTTAGATTTTTATAAATACAAACACCATTACAAAGACAACAGGGTGAATGTTGCTGCCTATGAAGCATATATTTTTTAACTATTTCTTTTAAGCTTTCATTTTCGTAAAGCATTTCTGCAGAAATAATTTTGTCAATCTGGTCAATCGGGAGTTCAGAGTGGACACACATAACTACGTGAGCATGCAGAAGCCCATGTTTTTGAAATTCTATCACACTAATTATATATGCGATCGTTTCAAAGCACTCATGTAATATATCCTTTAATTTTTCAAATTCAGAATAAAATGCTTGTGCAATGATTGTTGCTAGTTCAGATGCATTTTGTCTGGGCTTGAGAAATGATTGAATTTCTTTCCAATTCGGGTTAGTTGTCATTGTTATGAAAAAACTTGGCTTCCCACGGGAATGGGCAAGTGCAAAAGTATTAGTAACACATGTAGAGCACCACTTTTTTGATCCCATAAATAAAGCGGGAAAATAGAGATTTCCTTCATCTCTGCTATTATTATCTAAATCTTCTTCAACTGCTACTAAATTTTGTTTTTGGGTTTTCTTTTCTTTTTGAAGCAGATTTTTTTCAGTTAAAATGTAGTTCAAATGTTCTTCTTCAACACGTGAGTACATATCTACCAAATATTCAGATGTTAATCTTCCAAAAAGCAAGAACCATTCTTCATGCAACAAATGACAGTGATACCAATCAATTTGTGATAAGTTATAAGAATTATTGGCATGCCAACCTAGTGTTCTATGAGAAAAAAGCAGTGGATATTGAAGTGGTTCATATTGAAAACTAAGGATATTTATGAATTTGGGTGCAGCATCCGTATAATACCAAATAACAATACTTCGTGGTGAATTGTCAACGGTGTTATTTGTATGCATAATGGCAGCTATTTCACCAGTTGAAGTGTTCTCATATAGTTCAAGTGCTGCTGTGTAAGGTAAATTCTCTTGAAGCATTCATAAAGAATTTATATAGAGATTGATATGAAGTAATATAGATTGAATAGTTGGTACCCATGTATTAGGAATTCTATTGTTTTGAGCTGTATAATATCTCTCTTGTTCGTTATAAAGATACCAATGTATAGAATGATTTGGAGTATTAGCTGGGAGTATTAGGTAGTAAGTACGTCTAGTAATGCAAACTAATGATGGCACAGAAAGATGTACAAAATGATCTTCTATACCGATTGTTATAAATAAGAATAACGCATTGAGTTTTTGAGACAGAATATTGCTTTTAGAATCATTCAGAATATTGTTAATATCTATAGGATAAGCTGGTAACAGAGTTAAGACATGCTTTTCACGATTACAACAAAATTTATCTAGTTCACTAGTAAGAAGCAAACTTGAGCAGTAAGGACATTTTCGATTCCACAAAAAGGTTAACGAAAGTAAACTTTTTTTGCCTAAAGCTTGTAATTTATTTCACCAAAATATATTTTTAGGAAACGTATAATTTGTTGCATTTTGTTTGTTTACATTTTCAGGCTTAGTACGTTTTCGTAACCAGTAATGATGTTTATATTTAGTATTTTACTGTTTTTGTTTTATACAAGGTTCTGAGTATTTTTTTTTTTAATCATATAAATTTCAGAAGCAAATTTTTATCTTATTTTTTTTTTTTTGGTATTAAGGTAAGGCCTTGCTCATATCTTTATTAAGTAATTTATATAAATAATTACATAGAAACTATATAAAAACTAAATTTGTATAATAACAAGTATTTATAAATTACATGCAAGAATGGGAGCTCAGACTAAAAGCTAAAGTTAATTATCTGCAACCTAAACCTACTAGAGTGGTCAAGACTCACTTAGGTTTTAATAGTAAGTATATAATTTGTAGGAATGCTGAATTGTATCTATACTGTTGACTATTGGCTGAATTTGCATTGTGTCTACCCTTCAGGAAGACAGTTATTGTTTTTATGTTGTTGGTCTGGTAGGCCACACAAACAGCTGTAAGTGAATCTTTGAGGTCTTTTCTGTTGGCTTTGTACTTGTTTATGTAAGATCTGTTTAGTTTGATTAGAGATTTGTATATTGTGTTGCTTTTTCCATTTTGCGAGTTTTCACAATATAGCTTCCAGATTTGCTTATAAGTCTCTGTAGAAATATGTAGGAGTATCCAGATTGTAATATCTGCTGGCTCTTTGTACTGTATACCTACTGCTTGTAGTGCTTGTATCAAGTGGGATGAAATGAGTTCTTTTATGGTAGTGGATAGTGTATGTGTTTGGGGATTAGAAAAAAGAATATTGTTGAAGGAAGTATGAGATTCGATAAGGTTTATTATTGCTTTCTGTTGTGTTGGAGTTTGATCACTGAAGTGTTTAGTAATCATTTTCGAGATTAAAAGATAAACAATTTGGCTAATTGTTTGTAGGTTATGGCAGGTAAGCCAATGCATAGCCAAGTCTTGGGCATTACATGTGAAGCAGGTATTGGCTAGAAATATTTTAGGCATAATATTGTGAAAGTGGGAGTATGTTAGCAGTTCATTGAGCAAGATTTGACTCTGAATGCTTTTATCTAGTTTAATTTAGGAGATATAATATTTGATGTAGCTTTTGCATTGTCGTTGAGATAGAGCCAAGTTGAGCTCTAGTCAATTGTTTGAATATGACTCTCCTATTCAGTATTGTGTTTTTGTAAGGACCACATTGCTATTGTGTAAGCTCTGCCAATATGTTTAATTAGTTGTCTAGTGGGTTTTTCTATTGATTGTCCTTTTTACTAAATAATGAAGTTAGGATTGTGTATATTGGTGTGGTCAAATTGAAGAGTAAGAGTTAATGGTTCTTGATACTTCTTAGCTAGAGAGTCAGCTAAGTTGTTGAACAAATTGTTTGTATGTGCCTGGACTTTATAAAAGGAGAGCTGGATATTGAAGGCCTTGATAGTATTAAGGAGTGTATGCCATATAGGCCAGTAGTTGAATTTAAAGTACTTAGAGGATTTGGTAGAGGTGCATAAAAGTTTATCATATTTGGATATGATTAATTAAGAGTCAGTATATATATCAACTCTAGCATTACGAAGTATTGTAGAGATAGCAGATAAAATTGCAATAAGCTTAGCTTTGTATGAGGAGGGCCAGTTGAGAATTTTTGCTGAAATTGGTTGATAATTTGGTCGTTATCCAGTTACTAGTACCTATGTCCGATACTGATCCATTTGTATAAAAAGTGAAAGTTTGTATACTACTGTTAGTGAGAGAGTAATGTAATAGTTTTAGGCAGGCTTCACCAGTATGGAAGAGAACTGGGACTAGAGAGTCTGTAATATTGATGTTAGGTGGTAGTGGGATAGTAATAAGGTGTTTGATTGTTGTAGAGTATATTAGGTTAATGTAGTTTGCATTGAGTTTAACTTGCTTGTTAGTTGTTTTCCTCTCTAGAAATTGTGTGGATATAGTATTGAATATTTCAATAGTGCAGTAGTTAGTTAGCCAATTAGAGTTAAGGTCACAGCCCAGGCATTGAGTACATGTTATAGGTAGTAAAGGGTAAGGTAGGTGCTGTTGTATATTTATGTCGTGTTGCCAATGTGTAATAGAGGTAGTATTAGTTTGTTTGAGCTTTTTTCTAACTGGACCAATAATGATCTTGTTATATTGGTATGTAAATATTCATGGTTTTAGTCTCTTAGGAATAGTATTTGGTTAATAGGTAAATGAGTTTGTATCTAGTGGTTGGTATTGTGAATATATTGTGCAAAGCTGTAAGTTGCTAATGATTGTATTTTCCAGAAAACAGATCCAGTATGGCTTTTTTCTCTTGGAAATGTGTCAGAGTCTGGGGAAATGTGTTGCCATTCCAGCAAGTGGATATTATCTGCTGAGCTAAGTTGTTCTAAATAAAGAATATGTTTATTGCGAAGCTATTGTTTAAATACTTTGTATTTGCTACTTTTTGATAGTATAGGTTCTAGTGATGTATTGCTGTCTTGTATAGTTTGTAGCCAGGTCATACTTGGGTTGGTTGTTATGCTGATTTCAGCCTGTTGTAGTAACATAATTATTTTGTATATAGTAGTACCTCTGTTGGGTCCTTCAATAATAGGCTAAGGGTGTTGTAGTATGCTAGTAGTTGACCAGGGGTTGTTTTGAAGCTGTGGAGTCTAATATGGGTAGTAGTGCCAAGTGTAGAGCTGTTGTTGATTCTAAGTAGAAAATTGCTAGCATGGTGCCGAAGCTGTATATCCCAGATATTGCGAATGTTATAGATGTTGTAATTGAGCATTGTGCTATTAGAGATAGATGGGCTTTATGCTTGGCAATAGTAAGGTATATGCCTAGCATTTTTAAACATATAGATCGTGGAATGACAATATTATGGATTCTGTATTCCACCAAAGATGGCGTCAAAACGAAACCTACCCGAAACTAGTTTTGAAAGGGTTCTAATCTGAACTAGTTTCAGATTTTTTAAAAAAATTGAAACTCCAAAACCTGAAACCCCAAAACTATAATCCGAAACCCAAACCTATAATCCGAAACTCAACAATATAATATTGAAGCTTTTATAGCTGTTTTCATAAATCTGCTGAAGTCTATTTGGCTAAATTTAATAAGTTATTGATTTCGGTATGATCAGTGCATGATTAGTATATAAAAAAATTATTGTTTAGCACATTGTTTGATTAATACTATATTACATTTGCAACATCAATTATTTCAACACTTCATTAAAATTTTTTTTGCCATATCCAATATGTATGATACAAAAATTTAGCCAAAAACTGTTCTTGCCAATTAACTAAAAAAATTTTGTCTTAATAATTATAATATAGTTCAAAGTATATATAACATTTTTTAAAGCAATAGTAATTCATCAACACAGTTATACCTCTGAAATTGTTTGAGAACTCGGCCCACAGAAGACCTGTTAACACTAGCTTAAGCCTTCTAAGTTCTTTCAACTATTTTCCAACGAATATGTCTGAAAAGCTTAGTAACAAATACTTATGTATTATGCATTTATATAGCACCGAGATAAATAGCTTATCAAATTTGGCCAAATAGACTTCGCAAATTTTTTTAGGGTATCCCAGAATTTATGAAAACAGCTGTAAAATTTATTATTTAGGTGAGGTTTCAAGTAAGGTTTCTAGTTTTGGATAAGGTTTTTGAAGTTATAATATAAAGCTCGAAACTTCAGAAAAGGGTTTAGCAATAAATTATGCTGTTTTGCTAGTTTCGGGGGTTTCGGTTAAGGTTTTGGGTTTTGGTCGAGGTTTTGGGTTTCAGTTAAGGTTTCGAGTTTCGAATAAGGTTTCGGAAGCTATAATCTGAAACCCAAAACTTTTGGAATTGGCAAAAAAGGTTTCGGCACCATATTTGTATTTCACTATAGGAATTATGACTGTATTAATAATATAGATTATTTGCTTGTTTGTTATCTTTTTGGTACTAGCTATATATGCCAAATTGAAAGCTTCCTCTTGAATTAGTTAACCTGTTTGGTGTATTTATTGTTAAGTATAAACTAGCAACCTAGGAACTTAAAGGCTGGTTAGGAGGTGTTGATACTAGGTTCGTTTGTAAAAATGAAATATTAGCTGTTGTTTGGTTGGATATAAAGATAGATTTGGAGGGGTTAACCTGAATATTGGCCATATTGTAAAATGATGAAGCTGTTTCTATTATTTTTTCTAGATTGTCTTTAGATTGGGCTATCCAAAGGGTGTTATTTATGTAGGCAAGCACTGATATTGAGCATTGTAATCACTTAGTAGAGAGTGAAGTAAAGCTAAACTGCCAAGATGTTTGCATAGTATAATCGGGTAATTGCAGTGATATTTTTGAGATAAGTAGGTCATAATAGATTCACCAAAAGAGTGGAATAATAGTTTCTTCCTGGTCAATTCAATTCTGGAATGCATAGTAATTAGTAAGGCCGAAGTTAGTAATAACTTTGTTGGTGCAGTCTGAAAGAAGATTGGTGAGAATGCTAATAAGTTGTTGAGGCATGCCAATTCTTTGTAGAGATTTTTGAAATAAACTAAAGTTGACTAAGTCATAGGCTTTACTCATATCTTGTGAGAGAATCTATAACTGATTGGAATTGCATGTTGCATCTTCTATAATATTGTTGAGAATATGGATTGGAATAGAGATGGAGTTGCCTAGTAGTGCAACATAGTTGAAGGGAGATAGAATTTCATTTTTGGAAAGAATCTTGTTAAGATAGTTGGTAAGAAGCTTGGTATAAAGCTTCTTAATATGTTCAATAAAACTTATAGGTCTAGTGTTGGTCAGGTTGCTGTTGAAGACTGGTTTTTTAGATATAGGATAGATTCTTTCTTCTTTTCATTGTTTCAGAATTGTTTGGGAGGAGAGACATTGGTTAAGAAAGGTGGTTATTCCTTTAATGAAGCTGGAACCTGCATATTTAAGCATTTCATAGCTTATTCCAGAGGGTCCACAGGCTTTGTTATTGGGCATCTGGCTAAGAGTAGTAAGTATCTCCTCTTGAGAGAAGTCTGTGAGTGCTTTTGAGTACTAGTCCTGTTGGATATGTGGTTTAGAGTTGTATTCTATTTGCCAGTGTGAGTTAAATATGTCTTGGTTAATTGTATGCAAAGTGGTCCAGTCACTGAAGTGCTATTGGATATGTAGTTTGATATCTGTGAGATCTGTAACTATCTTCTGATCAAGTTTGATATTGTTCAACTTGACTGGATCTTTATGCTGGTTTAGAATACTATTTAGCATAGATGTAGGGCTGGTTTGGAGTTTAGTATATCTTTTTGTGATAGCCTTTGTGATTTGTTGGCATGTTTGTTTAATATTTTTAAGGTTTCTTGTGTAAAATAGTTTCTTCTATTCAGAGTTGGCTTCAACTATTCAGTTTGCTATAGGTTGAACTGCTGATGCAAGTGTGGGAATCTCAAGCTGGTATATACTGTTAAGCTGTGTTATTGATATATAAAGGAATTTGGGAGCCAGATTTAGTTAAATGTTTTACTGTTTTTATTGTATTACCAAGCTTTTTAAGGCTATGATTAAGCTGGGTAGCCTTGGCAGAAAATATATAGTGGACTGTGAATCGCTTATTGGGAATGTGTCTAAGTGCTGCTGTAATTAGACTAGTCTGGATTTTGTGCTAGGTTGTCTCTAGAAACTCTGAGCTTGTTAGAGTGAGTAGTGTATGATGCTGTAGTAAGTTTGAACTGACTTGATCTGCAAACTTTTCCCATTCTTTATTGTTCATTGTTTTGTAGTTGAAAACTCTTCTTCGAGTACGAGTTTTATGTCTTTGTTGTCCTGTTGTTGTATAGGGGAAGAGCTAGCGAGAGATTAGAATTTTATAATCACTTGACGTGCTTGTATCAGAGTCATTAGTTTTATAGTCAGTAAGGTATTTGAGAATTGGTTAATATATCCAAATAAAGTCAATTTCACTACTGAGATTGGCTCTGTGCCATGTTGGTGCTGACATGTTGAAATATGAGGCTAGGTTGTACATATTGTTGTAACTGAAGAAGTTTATATTTAATTGACTGTAAGTGAATATTTTTAGGCATTGAAGTCTTCTAAAGTTATAAGAAGAATGTTTTGCATTTGGGCTTGCTGCAACCATTGGATAACTATATTTTGAACTTGTAGTTGGAGTTGGGTATCATTGCTAGAGAGATAGAGAGAAATGATACAAAACTTGAAGTCATGTTTAAAGAGAAGGTTAATTGCAATTGCATGCCTTGCTACTAGGCTAATATGGTGAATATGTGGAGCTAGGCTGTTTCAAATTATAATTGCAGTTCCTGCTCAAGAGCTATCTGTGCATGATCATAGGTAGGTGTAGTGTTGGGTTTTGTCTCGTTTGTATCGAATTGTTTCACTTGAAAGTTTGGTTTTTGTAATACTAATAATATCAAGGTCTTGTTGTAGGCAGTAATATTCCCAGGCTTCTTTTTTTTGATATTGTTATTAAATCCTTGTACATTGTATATGCAAATAGAGAGTGTTAGAGGATGGAGAGATGTGGGGTTTGTATTAGTACTTATTTAGTTAGTTTGTATTCATCGGTGCTGTGTTGCCGCCTGGTAGGTTGGAGCTAGATGCTTTCAGTAGGTGTAATTGTAGTGTTTACTATTTGAGAAGTAGTACTAGCTAATGATTGAACTGTACTAAGAGATGGGTTGATCTGTGGCATTGCTAAAGATTGTCCAGCTGGGTTTTGGTAGAGGTGGGAGCTCCAGAATAAAGTCAAAAATTGTTTTAACTAAAAAGTGTTGTCTTAAAACTTTCATAGTAGGCGTAACATCTTTTTGGGACTAAATTGGAAGTTTTAACTTAATATTACAAGATCCTCGATTTTAATTGCTAATAGCCAAGAAACTTTAAAATTTTTGGCCTATATTTTATAATTGTTTACTAATTTTTGGCCAAAATTAACTTTTAAAAAATAGTTCATATTTTAGAGTTGTAATAACTTACTAATAATATAACTTATATTGTAAGTTATATTATAAGTTATATGACTTCATATATGTTACAAAAAATATTATAGTAAATAAATTTATTTAGCATTCAGATTAGAGTTGTATAACTTACTATAAGTTATTTTTAAAATATAAGTTACATTTTAAATTATATAAATTATTATATAGGTCATCTTATCACTTCTGATACATAATATATTATATAATAATTCATAATAATTTAAAAAATTTATAATTAATATTTAATCTAATAATTTTTATTTTAAACTATAGTTTTGGGAATATATATAGTTTAATCTTAAGCTAAATAAATAAATAAATTATATTTTAATTAAATATTTTTTATTGTTAATTTATAGATTTATAATAGTATAGTTAATTCATGATCCGCATAAGAACCAGTGAAATTAATTAGTAAAGTGTAGAGAAATTTACTATTAAATTTTGTCTTTTTTGAAATCTGGAGTTGCCCAAAGTAAAGGGTTTTTCTTTACTAAGTAAACATCCTTTCAAGCTCTAAGTAAAGTTGTAGAGGTGTTTCTTGCGATCAAAATGGCGATTAAAACGTTAAAATCTGCCTGGTGGATCGCGAGTTTAGGCTTTGCAACTATATGTTTTCTTATTTATAAAGAAGAAAACATATAGTCACGAAGACTAAAGTGCTTATATTTCGCGATTCACCAGGTAGATTTTAACGTTTTAACCGCCATTTTGATCGCAAGAAACACCTCTACAACTTTACTTAGAGCTTGAAAGGATGTTTACT
>CAJVPY010002331.1:0-16471 GCA_910591965.1 Dentiscutata erythropus | reverse complement strand
AGCAAGTAATTTAGAAAGTAGTTTAGAATTTAACATTAGTAGCAATAGAAATAATTTTTGGGTATATACAGATGGGTTATTAATTCGAGAGATGGATAGTTGTAATATGGGTATTGGATGGGTACAGGTAGATGAAAAACAAGAAAGATTACTATGGGAAGGTTTTGCAAAACTAGAGAATTGGCCATCATTAACGAAGCCCGAACTTATTGCAATCTGGTTAGCTCTTTTTACTATTCCAACAAGCGGTAATATCTGGATCTTTTCAGACAGCACAGCAGCGATCGCCAGTATAGAAAAAATTAAGAGTAATAGAGATTCAACAGAATTTTTAAAGAAAAAAACTGGGATATTTTAATCAAAATTGTGGATCTTATTAAAGCAAAGGTGATTAATTTAGAACTCAAAAAGGTTAAAGGCCATAGCAACAACAAGTAGAATGATAGAGCAGATACTTTAGCAAAAAAAGCCACATCATTATCACACACAACGAACATCTACTTGGACCTGAAAACAAGAATATTATTTTCACTATTTTGGAATAATCATAAAATCGAAAGGTCAATTAGACCCACTCTTAAAAACTTTTCGAAACCTGGAATGGTACAAGCTAGCATCTAACAGAGTCGATTAAAGCCATAGAACCTGAAGCAAATAATCCCAAGTTAAATTGGTACACATACTGGAAAAGAATGAAGAAATTAAAAGATATAAGGTGCAATACACTGCAAAAGAGTAAAAAACTTGCAACACAGTTAAAATGCCTTTCGGGAAACTTACCAGTGTTTAAAACCCTAATGACAAGAAGACCAGACATCTATACAAGTGGTAATTGTATAGCATGCAATAACAGTACTGCAAAAACCCAAGACCATTTAGCAGAATGCATTTACTACAAGGCAATATGGCAATGTATTGAGAACACAGCAATCGACCTAGTATGGTCCAAACTCATGAAAGATGAAAAATATCTCTGTTCTAAAAGACTGCTTCATGGGGTCTTAATCGGAGTTACAGAAGCTAATAAAAGTGAAAAGAGAAAGTTGTGAATTAAAGGCTTATCTACTATTGACTCTTTTGACAGACTTAAGAATCTCTTAAATTCGACAAAAACGACTGCAAACTCAATAGAACTCGCTACACATATGATCTGGAATGGTTTTTACGACTTTATATGGAAAGACAGATACTTCAAGGTCAATGAATGGGAAAAAGAGCAAAACATAAAAAGAAGGGACAAAAGAAGACTGATTGATAACAAAAGTAGAATGCTGCCCAACTCTAGAAAAAAAACAAACAAAAACGGAGTTAAAAAAAAGGAGGTTGTGTTAAAGGAAAAGAAGATGAGAAAAACGTGATATAATGCTATCATGGGTTGAATACAAAAGGGTACAAACCCCTTTTGGACAAGCTTTTGAGGAGAGCTTCTTTTCTGGCTTATCCATAAGCTAGTGTGATAGGTTGCACCTAGGTACCTTCACAGGCAACCGGGTGAAATCAGGCTTTTAGTTAGTCTTAGAAATAAATTAAATGTACTTAAAAACTAAGAGGGCAAGTCACGGCAAGACCTGTCAAAGAAATAAAAAAAAAAAATAAAAAAAAATTATATAAATGTTGTTAATAGAAAACCTGTTATTAGGCTTTCAATATTCAGTTGGCTTTCTGCATGCTATTTATGGGCAATCTATTTCGATAATAAATTGTCTATAGACAGCATACAGAAAACCAACTAAATATTTTCTATTGACAACACTCATATAACATATAAAATTTGATTTTTATATAGTTACAACTTGTAATAATCATCGGATTTAAGCTGGTGATTATATTAAGGGTTTAACTGTAGTTAAAAATTTTTAGAATTAGCCAATTTTAATATTAGCTCTTACAATTAATATTAACCTTTTTTATAACATAATATATTTCTTAATTGTAATATTGTTAAAATATAATAATTTAATAAAGTATTAAACAAAATTCTACTTTAATATAGTAAATAATAAAATTTATTTAACAAATATATACAGTATCTTGTATAAAACATTAAATAAATATATACAATATATTTGTAAAAAATTTATTAATTACGTATATACGGTAGATTTTAATTGTTAGAAATTATTATGATAAATATTTGATACAAAAACAAACCAGTATATCAAAAATTATTTATTGTTAAAAAAAATATATATATACTATATGCAGTATATGTAGATATATAGTATTTTAGTACAATTTCAACGTAAGCCATACTTTACACGAATGTATAACTGTATAATGATATATATATACCATAGTTGTTTTACAGGCTAAAAAATTACTCAAGAGCCCTGCACGGACCGGAACAAAAAAGTTTTAAACCATGGTAATTTACGGGCCAAAGACGGACCGAACCTTTTTTAAAAAATTTTTATTTGCCGCAAAAAAAAAAAAAAAAAAAAAATCAAAAAAATTATTTAGATTACAGGACCCTAAAGCTTAATAATTGTTTAATTTTGGAGAAAAATATAATAATGACAATAATTATATGATAATGATTATTACACGCTTATCTATTAAAGTATAATAGTTTCCCGGTATTTCCGAACAAACAATTAAACCAATAACTGGCCAACCAGTAATAGATGATCGCTAACCGTGGCCTTTATATATATTTATATTTGCGGTCAGATGACATGTACAAATCGTGGGTTCCAGATTACCGTAACCGTCAGGAGTTGCGCAAATTTAAAAAAATGAATCAACAGCTTTTTTGAATGTTTCTTATTCTTTTAATTGATAATCATGGAAATTGACAGTCAAGAGGAAGCAACAACAACAACAAGTAACCTAAGCAAACGGGATAAGAAAACTAAGAAAAAATTTAGAGCTGTAAAATCGACAACGGTGAGGGGCTTAGAAGTCGATATAAAAGAAAGCAAAAATACAAAGGATAAATCCACAAAGAAAATTTTTAACTTAACCAATTCGTCTAGTGATAATGTTAGTAATAGCTCTAGTAAACAAAGAAAAAAAACAGAAGAAAAGAAAAGAAAGTGGACTGAAGAAGATGATATAGAGGAATTATTGTCACCTATAGTTGTAATAGAGAGTTTTAAAAAGAAAAAAGGTAGAGATACTTTTGACAAATCAGTTTTTAATGGAGATACTAAGAATAAAACCAATGGATTACGTTATGAGATAGATGAATACAATGGAAGTGGAAGAACGATTAAAATTGGGAAAGATGAAAAAAGAAAAAAGGAACAGAAAAAAAAAAAAAAAAAGAAAGTTGAAGATGAAGATTATGTCGATAGCATTAGAAAGAGCAAGGGGAAGAGTAAAAGTCAGAATAAAAAATCGGGGAAAACTTTATCAAATAAAACAAAAAAAAGGAAACGATATATAAGCACTGACGAAGACAGTGATGATAGCAGCAGCCTAACTGACATAAGCAGCACGGACAGTGATGATGAGATTTCAATCTCTAAAATGGTAGCTAGTGTTGTTATAAATAACACAAACAACAAGTATCAAGAGCATCCAACACTCGCATCACTTCCTCAATCAACTATCGATGAATTCTTCAGTACAAACGTAATTCAAGTTGTTGGTGATTCAACGCTCAAACCAATTATGTCGTTTGAACAATTGATGGTAGACAAGGAAATTAAACGTGTCTTGGCAAGATTTGATAAACCAACGCCTATTCAGGCTACTTGTTGGCCACTTTGCTTGAGCGGAAAAGATGTGATTGGAATTGCAGAGACGGGGTATGCACTATAATTTTTTTTATGTTGTGAAGTTAAACTTTAAACCTACAAATTCTTAAATACTTTTAGGTCAGGCAAGACTCTAGCTTTTATTGTACCAGCTGTTATACATATTAAAAGTCCACCGTATAGTCCACCCAATCATCAGCCTTTTGCCCTCGTCATCGCGCCGACACGCGAACTAGCTATTCAAACACAACGACAATGTGAAATGTTTGATTCAACATGTGGAATTAAAAGCGTTTGCATTTATGGTGGTGTATCTAAAACAGAACAACGTAAACTATTGCGAAAAGGTGCACATATAGTGGTTGCTACACCTGGTCGCTTACTTGATTTGGCCAGTGATGGCGTATGTGATATAAGCAATGTTAAATATCTTGTACTTGATGAAGGTGAACTTTATTATGAAAAATTTTATTTTAATAATAATATAAAATTTTTATATAGTCTAAATACTTAATTATATATTAATGATTTTATTATTTATTTATTTTTATCAATTTTTTTAGCTGATCGTATGCTCGACACAGGATTTGAAGAAGATATTCGTAATATCATTTTAAAAACACGAGAAGATCGTCAGACTGTAATGTTTTCTGCAACTTGGCCAGAATCTGTTCGTAAATTGGCTACCGATTTCCTAACCAATCCAATTCGAGTTAATATTGGCTCACAAACCCTATCCGCAAATAGAAATGTTACCCAAATAGTAGAAGTAATTGATGATCCATCAGAAAAAGATCGTCGACTCGTAACGCTTTTAGAAAAGTATCATAATCGAAAGAATAGAGTTTTAATATTTGTTCTTTATAAGAAGGAAGCATCACGTGTTGAAAATATGTTAGCGCGTAAAGGATATGAAGCACAATCTATTCATGGTGATAAGAGTCAATTTCAACGTATAGAAGCATTAAATGCATTTAGGGATGGAATTTATCCGCTTTTGATCGCAACTGATGTTGCATCAAGAGGATTAGATATTCCTGATGTAAAATATGTAATTAATTACACGTTTCCATTAACTATAGAAGATTATGTTCATCGCATTGGACGAACTGGACGTGCAGGCAATAAGGTAGTTATTTTTAATAAAAAGAAATTAAAAATTTTTCATGTATATTTTATAAATTCCATGAATTTCATGTATTTTATAAATTTTATATATTTTTTTAGGGAATTTCTCATACTCTTTTCACATCTTGCGATAAAGGACATTCAGGCGAACTCATTAGAATATTACGTCAAACAAATCAACAAATACCTGACTCACTACTTCGATTTGGTACTGGTATTAAAAAGAAAGAGCATAAAGCTTATGGAGCTTTCTATAAAGAAATTGATTATAATGTAAAACCTACGAAAATCAAATTTGAAGATTGACCTTGCTAACAGAAAGGTAAATATGGGTGGATAATAATAATGTAACTTTATATATTACATATATGTTATTACATTACAAAATTTTGGCAGATTTCTTGTTGGCAATTTTTGTGATTGTAAATTGGTGTGCCAGTGCGATTTATTCAAGGTTAGCATTGATGTTTCACTAATTATAAAACGGATCTCATGGAACATTTTAAATAATATAGTAATTACATTAAATGAAAGATTATCACGTAATATATACATAGTTATAGGTTTTTCACATGGGTTGATCCCGATAATACCGATTAAAAAAGTAATAATACATGATGGATTAAGCCATTTTAACTGGCATTATTTTTTTTAATATTCCCGACTTTGCCTCACATAAAATCAAGTAACGAAGGTGCTGTAAAAAAAAAATAATAATCTAATGATGGCAGTTGTATACTAATATTTGTAAAAGTCATGATGTATATATATATATAAATAAAATTATATTAATCATCAGCAATTATCAGATATAACTGCATATTTTATACATTTAGAATTTAAAATATTGTATGTTTTTAGTTTACTATGTATATTATCTATTATATAATGCAAGGCGGTGTTACACAAGGAGACAAACACTATGCAACAAACGTTATGAGACAAACACTATGAGATAAACACTGAGATAAACACTGAGACAAAAATACAATCTGATTGGCTACTGCTATAACACATGATTCCTATTATTGTTGCTCAAATACGTATCAAATATATATATTGAATAAAGTAACTTGCGTGAGGATGTTAAAATTGAATAGTTCCCGTGGATACTGTACTGTGTGAAGAACCGTATATTAAAAGTAATAAGTATACCACGGGTCTTATTCAATGGTACATTAAAATTTCTTTGTTTTTAAATTAACTAAATATTTTATATTTGAATCCGGAGCAACGCGACGGGTTAGATGCTAGTAAATTATAACTTAAAACTTAGTTTTAAGGTTAGGTTAGAGTTTAGGGTTTAAAATTGTTAATATATATATACTGTATATAATAAAGAGTGTGTGACTTATTAGAAAATCTTATAAAGGATATTATACGTATAACGATTCAAACTAACACGTATATAGTTAATAATATTATACGCTATTGCCTTTAACGTTAACAAGTAACTGTCAGACAGTATAAAATTCTTTATTTGTATCGATAAAGTTTTAATAGTTGCACAAGGTAAACAAACTTATTAATAGCTTCGGGCGTAGTACGTATACGTAATATCTGTTATCGAAAAAAATTATGCGCTACCAGCGTGGATTACTAAAATGTTAATGGTGCGATGGTGTGATCTGGAGCGGTCCGGGAACAAAAATCGGCTAAACAACTCCGATACAATAAACTATAAAAACGTCGCCAAATTCCTTGACTCTTTTTTCTTTAACATTTTCAATATTCACAAATTTTTGTTGATATCAAACAACTACAGAACTATCTGAACAAAAAATCTATTAAAACAAAACAATATGCAAATTTTCGTTAAAACTCTTACTGGAAAGACTATTACCCTTGAGGTAGAGTCCTCTGATACTATCGATCAAGTCAAGCAAAAGATTCAAGACAAGGAAGGCATTCCACCGGATCAGCAACGTCTTATTTTCGCAGGAAAACAACTTGAAGACGGACGTACTTTATCCGACTATAATATTCAAAAGGAATCTACTCTTCACCTCGTATTACGTCTTCGTGGTGGAATGCAAATCTTTGTAAAGACCTTAACTGGTAAAACTATCACTCTTGAAGTAGAGTCTTCGGACACTATCGACCAAGTTAAGCAAAAGATTCAAGATAAGGAAGGTATTCCCCCAGATCAGCAACGTCTCATTTTCGCAGGAAAACAACTTGAAGACGGTCGTACTTTATCAGACTATAATATTCAAAAAGAATCAACTCTTCACCTTGTGTTACGTCTTCGTGGTGGAATGCAAATCTTTGTTAAAACTCTCACTGGTAAAACAATTACCCTTGAAGTAGAATCATCCGATATCATTGACCAAGTTAAGCAAAAGATCCAAGATAAGGAAGGTATCCCCCCGGATCAGCAACGTCTCATTTTCGCAGGAAAACAACTTGAAGATGGTCGTACATTATCAGATTATAATATTCAAAAGGAATCAACCCTTCACCTCGTATTACGTCTTCGCGGAGGAATGCAGATCTTTGTTAAGACACTTACAGGAAAAACCATAACACTTGAAGTTGAATCATCTGATACAATTGATCAAGTCAAACAAAAAATTCAAGATAAGGAAGGTATTCCTCCAGACCAGCAACGATTGATCTTCGCAGGCAAACAATTAGAAGACGGTCGTACCCTTTCTGATTACAATATTCAAAAAGAATCAACACTTCATTTGGTTCTTCGTCTTCGCGGTGGTATGCAAATATTTGTTAAGACGCTTACGGGCAAGACTATCACCCTTGAAGTTGAATCATCGGATACTATTGATCAAGTCAAACAAAAAATTCAAGATAAGGAAGGTATTCCTCCGGATCAGCAAAGATTGATTTTCGCAGGCAAACAATTAGAAGATGGTCGTACCCTTTCTGATTATAATATTCAAAAAGAATCAACCCTTCATCTTGTATTACGTCTTCGTGGTGGAATGCAAATATTTGTAAAAACTTTAACTGGTAAAACTATTACCCTTGAAGTTGAATCATCAGATACCATTGATCAAGTTAAACAGAAAATTCAAGACAAAGAAGGTATTCCTCCAGATCAGCAACGTCTTATCTTTGCAGGCAAACAACTCGAAGATGGTCGTACCTTATCCGATTATAACATTCAAAAAGAATCAACACTTCATCTTGTATTACGTCTTCGTGGTGGAATGCAAATATTTGTAAAGACTTTGACTGGTAAAACCATTACTCTTGAAGTTGAATCATCAGATACCATTGATCAAGTTAAGCAAAAAATTCAAGATAAAGAAGGTATTCCACCAGATCAGCAACGTTTAATCTTTGCTGGTAAGCAATTAGAAGATGGACGTACACTTTCCGACTATAATATCCAAAAAGAGTCTACACTTCATTTGGTGCTTCGTCTTCGTGGTGGTCAGTAAAGATGTAACAAGTTGGTGGTGGGAATATTATTAAAGATAGTTATTAAAGACAGTCATTAGCAATTAAAGCAGAATTGTTATTAATTAATAATTGTTCTATGTATAGTTCTGTATATGAAATTAATATATCAATAAAATTGTGATGTGCATTTAAATAGAATTATCAGAATCAGAATATTTTAAAACTTTGGAAATTTATTTATCAAAATTCAGCTCGTGGAATTTATTGTTTTCAATTACACATAATGTGGTAAAATCAAGTAATAAATATAATTTTAGTATGTTTAAAACTTTATTTGTTTTTCAGATTATTGTGGTAAAATCAGTACTATAAAAAATATTCTAAAAAAGGTTTTAAAAATATAATTCCTAAGATTATAATATTCTATTTATTTTTTTTCACCAATACACTCTAAAATAAGAACCACGCACAAAAATAAATAAAAGTTCAATATACAAATTACAGTTATCTCTCTCTACAATGAATCTCAAAATATTTGAATATATAAATAAAGAATTAAATGCCCACTTTAGGTGATAATAACACCTATGATGAAAATCACCATAGGTGCGGTGCGTTTTAGTAAAAGTGTTAATTATTCTAGCTTATCCAAATGGTCTAATCGTGTTAATACAATGTTTTTACTAGTCTCTTCAATTTCTCCTGCTAAAAATACTTCATCTAGAATTGCATAAACCTATAAAAAAAAAAATGTATAAAAAAATTCGTATTAGCTATTATATTAACAAATAAATAATGCTGTTTTATTTGGCAGAAGAAATGAGAATACCGTGATCGATCTGAAGGATCACGGGATGGTCATTTTGGATGACAAATAAAAGAAGTATCTGGCTTTGAATTTAATGTGCTAACCTGGGTCCCGCACATTAAATTCAAAGCCAGATACGCTGTTATTGGGATGCGGTGCATCCAATAACGGATTTATTTTTCTTTTCTTTTATAACAAATGAATCTCATGAGTCTATTTGGCGTATAACACCAGTTATACGACCTATATTTACTATTAAAAAGAAAAATAAAATATTTTAATTACTACTATCAAAAAAAACAATTAAATAATTTACTTTGTAAAAATTAAAAACCAAATCTAATTCACAAACGTTTCCAAAAAATGCATCCAAAACTTCAACAAAGAAATGTATAGCTTCTAGATAAGCTATTTCATTATCATTAGCGTCCACGCATACACAAAAAAATAAACCAGCGTATCGACGATATACGATTTTATAATTACGAAACTATTTTTTTGGGTTAAGAAATTTTATTAATTAAAAATATTATTATTATTATTATTAAATAAACGATAATATATACCTCTACAAAATTTGATTGATGCTTCTGATCTCTCGGTGCAATGAGTCTATGAACTTCACCTTTTAATTTTACTTTTTCTTCGTCTTCGTATGGTACGTACCATTTTGAAAGTCGGGTTTTACCTTGACGATTTTGAACTAGAATGAATCGAATCTAGGGATAAAAGAAATATTTAATAATATATATATATATATAATGCTTTGACAGAAGGAAACGTAAAAACTAAGTGCAATATGTGCATTTTTTTTACCATTATTATTTTAGGGTGTGAAGATAGTAGGTAGTAAGTATGAAGGTCGGTGGTAAATTCTTCGAGTGGGTTTTAAGCCATTTTTTGTGCAATAGTAAATTTAATTTAAAGTGCAGGAAACACGTGTTTAAATAACTGTTTCAAACCCTTTTTAAACTGACAATGCCAATACGCAATCTATATAATATATATATATATAGTTATTAAAAAAAAACAAAATTTTCGGTATATTTGTGGAATTTGACCTTTATTTTAGTCTCCGTATTTAACAGAAGTTTTCGCACTTCAATAGATTTAGAATTAAATATTATATTTTCCTGAGTGTAATACACATGAATTCAATTTTTTGTAAAACTAAAAATGCACTGCGACTCTTTATAATATATATATAACTTATAACACACACTGTATACGTATTGTTAAAATCATTTTATTATTTAGATCATGTTAAGTGTACATTATAAAAATTACTAATACTCTTATAAACAATTGTAAATAACGGCAGAACTTCTAATTCGATAAAATGTAAAGTCTGACTAGGCCATTGAATTTTATTTGCTAATTCTTTAATGTAAGTATAATTAATTGGTTCTAGTGTGGTACTTCCTTCTTTGTTTTTAAGCTCCATAATACTGACAACCGAGATTTGCTTTGAGTAATTCTAGTATTCACTTCGGAATTATTGACCTTTTTACGTTTAGACTTTGGCTTATAATCATCCTTTATTTTCTGACAAGCACTTTCTCATCCCATTTCGTTTTCATCGAGTGCTTTTTTCTCGATCAAACAACTCAATTTTTCGACATGAAATATAATAATAGTCTATCGTTTTTAGTTCGGAGAAATAAATGACGTGTTGGAAAATTATCGATTATTAAATGAGGTCTTGTATAAAATGGATATGCTTCGGTGAAATAAAATAAATTACCTTATTATAGGTCATCAGGAAAATAGACCTTGGGATGCAGATGTTGTTAAATTGGCAGATGTTTTGGAAATGAATGCCGGATGTGGTATTTAGAAAAAATAGATTTCGAGAAGTTGCTGACTCGTATACCCCTCTATGATTGTACCCGGGGGCTGTTTGAGAGCTAAAATTTATCTTGTGCGTCGGTAACCTATGGGTAAAAAAAACTTCGAAGATCGGCAAAGCGAAATGAAAAAAATACCCCGGATACATCTCTTGTCAATGTAAATACCTGGATACATGAATCAGCAGTTTACGGTAACCCCTAAGAAAATTAAAGTTGTGCTTCTACAAAAACCCTCCGTGAATGGTTTCGAATTTGTTATCGTAAAGTTCTAATGACCTTATTGCAAGGGGGTATATTGCTACCGTTATCTGGGGAGATACCGTTATCTGAAGGGAGGCCGGTTCAGATAAAAATATATTTGATATCATCTTTGTGCTTTTCTTTATTAAAATCTGATATTAATAATTTTATTACTAAGAAAGATAGATTCATAATAATAAAAAAAAGAGGATAATTCGTTGTCAAATAAATATTTGAAAACGTGTAAATATCACACGTTAAATTGCGTGTTAAATCCTCAAATAAAGTCGGGATTTAGTATATGAAAAACCAGTTCCAAACTCTATCCTCAAATTTGGGCCAAATTAAGCTTTTTAATCTATGATACTAATAATATTAGTTTTCTTTTTTAGAATTCCGCGTAGCTGGTGATAAAATTGGCTTCTTTTGATAAACATTCAAAATAGAATTTGTACGTCGCTTCTTTTGAGTCACTTATTTTATCTGAAATCGGACGTCGAATCATTAATTCCGAACCCCCAGTGCTAGGGATATTATGGATATCGTAAAACTTTTTTCAAGTAAATTAAATTGGCGAATTATCGTTATTCTTTTATATTTAACTACTATATTCTTTTATATGAGGTCTTTTTGTACTATGCACGTGATTTTTACTCATAAAAGAACAGTAACAAATAGTATCATTCGAAAAGAAATCTATATAAAAATCCTTCGCGATGAAAGCTTATCTAAGAAATTTATGAGTGTTCAAGGTAGATCGGAAGATGTTATATTTATCGAATATTAAAAAAAAAAATAGTGATTTAAGTATGATGAAAATTGTTATCATATTAGACTAAATACAAAATAGTATGTGGAAGAACTGTAAAATATTAAATTATTGCCCTCAAAATATAAGCAGTTAGAAATAATTGCTGTAAAAACGCAAGCATTTTTTGAAGCATGATATAAAATCCAGTAAAGTAATCTGAAATAGGAATTGGAATCGGTTCGACTAATTAAATCGACTAAACATAAAATTTTTTAGTCGACTAAACCGATTCCAATCCTTAATCTGAAAAGACATCATTAAGCAAAGATTAAAAAGATCAATAAATTTCACCTAAATTGAAATTTAGTAAAAAGAATATCTAAGCCAACCATTACGGTTTTTTCTTAGCAACAAAAGCGCTCTTTAGTCCCTTGCTTGACGATCATTTAAGCTTACAATTTATTATTAACTTTTTTGTTTATATTAATTTATAGGGATGTTAAATGGTCCACGGGGAACTAGTTCGGACCGGGCCTGGACCGGGACTTTTTAGGGACTAGTAGGACTAGTTCAAATCTCACATGATATGAATAAAGTGTCCTTTTTGACACACTAAAAAATTTTAATAAATATGAAATCAAGAACGACATTCCTTAAATAGTGGTACTATAATAGTAATTCACGTGTTCTAATTTAAAATTCATTGATTGGGTGATCAATGAGGAGTACTTCCGATTGGAGAATTAAATTAGTTAAATACCGATGGCTTTTATTACAGCTTTCCGCTTTCAATCAATAATGGCCTGGTAATGGCCTAGTAATTATGACAGCATTGGTAAGTGCTGATGGCTTTTATTTAGTTTTCTTTCGCTTTTTGCTGTAATATTAGTAAGTCCCAATGGCTTTTATTACAGTTCTTTTTGTTTTTTGATCAATAATTTTACAGTATTAGTAAGTACTGATGCTTTAGTTTTTTTATTTTTTTTATTTTTCGATCAATAATTGGCATAATTACATCAGTTTTTAGATCAATGATAATAAATTCATGATGGCGATGAATATAAAAACATTTATTTAATCATTTCGTTTGAATTATTACATCAGGCTATAATGATATTAGTCTGAATTCCCTCATGACGATTGTTCTCTACCATGTACCCTTAATTTAATTTTTTTTTTATTACAAATATCTCAATAAGTTCATAAAACAATCGCATCAAACCCAAAGATCCTCTCTTTGTGTTGCCTGCACATGATGCGTATATTACTGATCTTGGGCTTTCAAAAAAAGTAAAAGATGGAAAAGTTTATGGAATTCTACCATATATAGCGCCTGAGGTTTTGATGGGTTAGCTGTAACAATTGCATCAAACTCAAAGATTCCTCTTTGTTTTGATAATTGTTTCATATTTTTTTTTTTTCTTTTTGTAAGTATAAAAAGTATTGCTTAAATGAAAATTTGTTTTCTCAAAATTTCATTAGTCACATCATGTCTTTCAATAAACGCTCACAAAATTTTACACCTACCTCTAATATACCTTCCTCTAATACACCTTGTCTTGACAACAATTTAGTTGTCTTGAGTAATGATTTTAGTGGTGTAATCAATGCCAAAGGATTGGAAGAACAATTCTTTAAGCGTGGTAAAAATGTACACCTATCTGGGGTTATTTTACACTATCTCGGGATAAAAAATTCATTATTTGTAGCCTGTGCCCTAAAACACAATATAGTATAACCACGGGCATTAGTACAATCAAACGGCATTTCGAAGCCAACCACAAATCTGAATACAACCAATTGCTCCAGGTATCACCTTCACGAGCTGTTGATCAATATGGCGTTCATGATAAAAAAAAGGTCAAAAAATTAAATGGGCTTCTGGTACGTTGGATAATTTGCAACCAACAGCCTTTTTGCGTTGTCGAAGATGAAGATCTTCAAATGTTTGTTTTTGAACTCAATCCCCGCTATAGGTTTCCCTGTAGACAAATGATCTTGGTTCATGTTTGGCAGCTATATGAAAGAGAACATAGGCAACTATGTAATTTTTTTAAAAGTTTTGGATACAAGGTGTCAATTACATGGTCCTCATGTACAAACCAAAGGATTTCTCGCAATCACCTTACACTGGATTGATGATGAATGGCAATTGCATCATATACTTTTGGACTTCGTCCCCCTCCACGAACGCCATACGGATATTTTTTTGGCCAATACGATTTTTAAAATAATCGAGGATTTTGGTTTAGGAAGAAAAATCTTGTCGATAACTACGAACAACGCAAGCAATATGGATGTCTGTGGTGAAAACCTTGCTAGTATGTTAAAATATAACTACGATAATACTGCTTTCTGCCAGTTACGTTGCGCCGCCTATATACTTAACCTCGCCGTCGTCAATGGTCTTTCTGTAATTGACGAATCAACCAAAAAAGCGCAAGATTTCGCAAGTTGTATTCGCCGCTCCCAACCCTGCCTAGAAGAGTTGAAAAAAATTTTTGCAATAAAAAGTCAACCGTTTTTGGTGCCTGAGACCGATTGCGAAACCAGGTGGAATTTGCTGTATCTAATGTTAAAAAAATTATGTAAAATAAAAGAAATGATAGATATATTAGTGGTTTCAATGCCACATCTTAAAAAACAATATATGAATGAACAAGATTGGGTTAATATTAATGTCATGATAACACTATTAGAACCCATTTTTGAAGCTACTAAACTACTTTCCTCCTCTACCCACCCGACAATTGGAGACATGCGCGCGGTTTTTTCTGTAATTATCGCACATCTTACCGAAGCTAAAAATAAAAAAAATCCAGTAAGTTCGCGTATATCTGAAAAAATGCTTGAAAAACTAGATAAGTACTGGGATGAATTACAATCCTCTCTTCCCGAGGCAGTATTGCTTGATCTGTCGTCTAAATTTTCAACTTATTGCTCTAGCTCTGAAATAAATAATGTTCGTCAAATAATTAATAAAACTTATAAAAGTTATGCTCCCCTTGATCAAAAAACAACTACACAGGTTCTAGAATTGAATCAGTTCAGTTCTTCTCGTGATTACTTTCGAAATCAGTTAAAACGATCTCATAGTGATATGTCAATTAGTTGTAATGTGTTAGACGAATATTTGAATATGCCTGATGAAAATGTAGATGTACTTGCATTCTGGAAGTCTAAATCTTTAAATATAAAGTGGGCACCTCTTGTTAAAATGGCCCGGGATTACCTGGTTGCTCAGGCAACCAGTGTCCCAAGCGAACAGGCTTTCTCTCTTGCAAAACACACAATAAGTGCATTGCGAAACCGAATGGATGATGATAAGGTTCGTGCAAGTCTGTGTTTAAAAACATGGTATGATGCAGGAATAGTAAAGAATAGTTTTGAACTTTAGAATTAGTACAGTATATATTGATACAGTATATAGTTCTACATGTTTTTTTTTTGTTAACAGTTATATGTAATACTGTAATACCTAATAAAAAAATTTATTCTAAACCGCTAAGGTAGGACCGGTGTGGGACCTGTGTGGGACCACATTTTGACAGAGAGTGAACTAGTTTTCAACTAGTCCTGGACCGGACTTTTTAGGGACCAGACCGGGACCGAACCAGACGAACCATTTAACATCCCTATTCGACAATAGTGTTAACACAATAGATGATATAAACATAAACAATAACTAAATGAAAAACGTATTCACCACAATCACAATATTGAGAACAATCCAACTTTTTACACTCATAATACTGATACTTTTAGCCTCAGAACAATTGAATAGAACAAAGTCAACAATAATTAAAGCCGACGTAATTGTACTCACCATACCTGCAGCAACAACACCCTTAAGCTTCACAATACAAACACCAGCAAGCTCAACGCCCAGCGCCTCAGATAACAACAATAGTAAACAAAGCAAATCGACAACAGCAATAGTAACTGTAACCCAAGAACCAAGTAACAATAACATTAATCTACCATTATTAGCAGAAATCTTAGGAATAATAGTAGCACTCCTAACAACAATAACAACAATTTTATCACTCTGTATCAAAAGAATTAATAATAAGTACCAACGCCAAAATAAAAAAAACAAAGGAACAGAATTGTACAATCACCAAGCAACACAATTTAGACCACCACAATACGAAATTGCAAACAATTAATTCAGAACTGGAATATCAACACAACAATACTTTAGCAAACAAAACCCACATTACGCCCAAAAGTAAATGCAAAAAGACACAATCAAAATAATTATTCTCGCAGTAATCGCAACAATATTTACAACAGAACTAACAATAGCTATAATATTAATACCACAAGAAACCCAAATTAGAATATCATTAATAACCTTAATAACAATAGCAATATTTGGAATAGCACTAGTAATTTACGCCCAATAACACCTTATGACAACAATTCAAACAATAACAACCAGAGACAATAACAACGTAAACAATAATATAGACCCAACAACAAACCCGATAGCATTCAAACTTCTATTTGCACTAATAATAGTAATATTAGTATATACGCTAACAATTGTAATCATTTGCTACACACAACAAAGATATAAGAAAAGACTTTATAAAAACTACCCAAACTTATCTTATGACCAACA